>VXBQ01017772.1:144463-187459 GCA_013400175.1 Phainopepla nitens | reverse complement strand
CGTTGACTTTCCTTCCTTTAATTTTCCTGCTGTTTCCCTCCCTCAACTCCCCCAAAAAACCCCTCTGAGCATCTGGGGGGCTCTGAAGGCAGCGCTGCTGAGAGCAGTGGGTGAAAGGGATTCTGCAAAATCCTTGGCATTGGTGGCTCCTGCCTTTTCCAGCCACCAAGGAACAACAAGTCCCGCTGCCAAGGGCTATTACCAGACAGAGAGAGAGATCAGAGGCACAAAGGAGGTTGCTAAGGAGTCAAGTGTGGGATCCCTGCAGAGAGGAGGAGGCTGCAGCTGGGACGGCAAAGGTCAGAACATTGCAGACATCATTTTCCAAAAATTCCCATGAAGGGCCGGCGCGGGAGCCGGGAGCCGGCCCCGCCGTGCTCGCCCAGGAATAATGAGAAAGGCAGCGAAGAAAGCTCCCTTTCTTCCCTCCTACCCACGCTAATGTAATAAAACAAATTAGAATAATTATTCTCCATTTCAGGGCCATAATGCCCAGGATCAGGGCACGCCTGTCACCGAGCTGACATCTACATCCGCTGGATTCTGCTGCTGCTCCCCCCCCGCCCCTTCTTTTGTATTTCGGGATCTCCCAAATTCCAACTTTGATTTGATTTTCATTTTACTGCAGGCATCCAGATTCTGTTTGCTTCAAAGTCTTCCTTATTTTTGCCAGAAAGTTCATCTCCCTTCTTAGCTAATCACAGCCCCACCCTTTCCAGTAACCTTTCAAATGCCACCCACGTCCTGACACTTTTAACAGGCTCCAAGCAAAAACAAAACAAGGAACACCAAGAGTTTCACACGAACCACAAGGTTCTGAAAGGATTTGCTGCAGTGGGTTAAAAGAAATATTTTTTAACAGCACAGAAAATTCAAAACCCTTTAAAAGCATATTAAATTTCAAGTGATGTATAAATAATCTGGAAGGAATTGATCCTTTTTTCTGTGAAAACATATCTCGGAGAAAGATGGACAAATCCATAGGAAAAAATGGTGATAATTTAAGGGAAAAAATTTATTATAATTCTTTCTGCACTATTTTTTTCCCCCTAAACTGTCACTTTAAATGATCTTTTCTCCTTCTGGAAAAGGAGAAAATATCTCTTGTGTAGATTTGAAACAGCAAAGGACCGAAATTATTCTCTAAGTCTCTGCCTGCCAAAATTTACTCCCAACTCCTCTGTTCTGCAACCACTTCCGAGGATGCTCCTGAACAGCTCAGAGGGGCTGAGCCTGGATTTGGGAAGAGGGGGGCCCATTCTGACAGAAAGGGAAATCTGGGAAGCGAGAAAAAAAAAAATCGAGACCTAGAAAAATAAAAATAGAAAAAAATAGATATATTTAAATTATTAGAGAGAATAAAAAAATAGACAGAAATTTTGTTTATAGGAAGCAAAGCAAGGGGAGGCACAGCCAAGTCACAAATCCCAAATGGAAAAGATGCTCCTGGGTTTCCCTAAATCCCCTAAATTTCCCTAAACTGACCCAAAATTCCTCCTCAGAACCTTGTGTATGACGTGAGGAGGAGCAGAGGGAGCAGCTCCAAACTGGGAAGATAAAAGGGGGAAGAAAACCCTTCCTGAGGGACCCCATGCCACAGCCTGCAGGTTTTAAGGGCATCACACAGGGCAGGTTATTAAAGAAAAATCCATTTCTGTTATAAAGAATAAAATTATTACACAACACACCTATTAAAGGATCTCATTCCTGGGGCAAACCCACAGTTTGGGATTGGGCTGATGGCCCCAGGACCCATCTGGACACAGACCCCGGAGTCCTCCCAGCCCCAACACCTGCAGCAGCCAGGCAGAGATTGGCAGCTTTAAATCTGAATTTCCTTGCTTTGGGCACTTTTCAATTAAAGTGGTAATGTGCTTTAAATCCCGTTTCCCTGGTTTTTCACTCCACTCTTCAATCCTTTCCTGCAGAAACTAATCAAGATGTCTCAGACTCTCACTCCCTGCTCCAGCCACCTTCCCTGGTAACTCATTCCATATGGCTGGGATCCTTGCTGAGGCACAGCTCTACCTTCATTCCCTGTTTATTCCCGGTTTTCCAATGTGCTCCTTGTTGCATCCCCAGTGCTCAAAGCTCCCTCGTCTTGGTGCATTATATTAATATATTTATATTATAGAAATATAATGCATTATAGTAATATATTTCTATTATATAAATGTAGTGCGTTATACTGATATTTTATATATATTATATATAAAATTGTCTTATCCATAGTGCAGTACATTAATATTACTATATATATTATATAAAATTACATGTTATATATAGTGCATTATATCAATATTACTATATATATTTTATATATATTATATAAAATTATGCCATATACATTGTACATTATATATATTTTTATTTTTTTTTTTTTAAATTATGTAATTATCGCCAGCAGGGATAATTATTCCCTGTTTCCCAGAGAAGCTGTGGCTGCCCCATCCCTGGAAGTGTCCAAGGCCAGCCTGGATCACCTGTGACACTGGAAGCTGTTGGGGTTGGAACTGGATGAATTTTAAGATCCTTTCCAAGCCAAATCATTCCAGGCCAATATTCCTTGTCCAGAACATCACCAGATGGGCACAGGTGATGATCACAGGTGACCCAGGAGTCCTCTGGATGATGGGCACATCCAAGCAGTGCTGAGAGATGCAGGAAAACGCTGATGGACACCAAGCACGCAGCCCAGGATGCAGCCTGAGCTCCCACCCCAGGGAAGGGTGCTCCTCCAACCCAGGAAAATCCCAGGGCAGAGCCACCAGGAGAAGCCCCCCAGTGCTGCCATCCTCACAGGAGGATGAAGCTGCTGCTCCAGGACTCTTCCCAAACTCCCCTGAGATCCCATTCCCATGCTCCTGCAGCTCCCAGGTGTGCTCAGTGCTGCTGCAGTTGCAGGCAGGTGTTGATGACAACCAAATTCTCACATTTCTGAGCGCCCACAGCCCCTGCCCTGCTGAAGGAACAGAAACTCCATTTTCTGGTTTACTTTAACAATCCCTGGTGATTTCAGGGCACACTCCAGCCTTTCCCCAGGATGTTGTTGGCAATTCATCAGCTCCAATCCATCCGTGGGCAGGAATTTGGGCTCCCCCAGCACGTGGGTCTCACCTGCAGCAGGGAATTCCCCAGAATGAATGGACTCCATGAAGTTGTCATCTACTCTCAGGCCTTGCAGGAAAAGCCCAGGACTGGCTGGATGGGATATTAGACACAAGCTGTATTTGATGGAGAGCTCCTGAGCAAGGCTGCTGCCCAATAAAACCCCAAAACAAAGCAGAAACTCTTCCAGCTGGGAGGGAAAGCCTCACCTTGGAAGCACAGGATGGGGATTCAGTCAGAAGCTCCCTCAAAAGCTCCAGGCAGAGCATTTTAAGATGGGACTGAGCTTTGGGGACCCATAAGATTCAGGGAGATGCTGGTCCATGGAAGCACAGCTCCAACCAATCCCTTTTTTGGGAATCAGGGGTTATTAAACTCTGCACTTTGGGAAAAGGGCTGCCAGGAGCCCCCAGGACCCCCAGCCTGGAGGAGAAGGGGCTGACCCCACCCCAAACCCACCCAGCACCGAGGGAATGGAGCAGCTGGAAAAGCAACTCTGCCCTGCTGGATGAAATAATCGTGTTCGCTGGAGAGAGGGACAAGGCTTGGAGAGCACAGCAGAGTCCCCAAGCAGCTGCAGGTGACAAAACACCTCAGTGCCACCAAGCCAAGGACCCTGCTGGCAGTGGGGCTGTTCCTCTTGGGCAGTCCCTGTGGCTTGGTTAACATGGAATCACTGAATTATCCAGGTTGGAAAAGGCCTCCAGGAGCATCCAGTGCAACCAGCAGCCCTAAACCCATCCCCAAGTGCCACATCCAATGTCCAACACTTCCATGGTGACTTCACCACCTCCCTGGGCAACTCATTCCAATGCTGACCATTCCTTCAGAGAAAAAAAAAAATATTCTGAAATCTAATCTGACCCTCCCGGTGCAAGTTGAGGCTGTTCCCTCTCACTCCTTCACCTGAGGAGTGGCAGAAATCTCAGCACACACCTTTGCCTCCCACCTCGTGACTCTGATGGGATCACAAACTCATACTTTGCATCTCCCATGCCTCAAGAACTCCGAGTGACAGAGAGTCACAAACAAAATGACAAAGCCATCAAATCACCGAGCTCTTCTGAGGGAAAGCAGCCCTGCAAATGTGTTTGCATCACTTACTGCCTAACGAGCTGCTGGCTCACACAAAGAGCCCCTATTCTGTGTTCCTGGGAAGCATCCCTCTTTACATCCTGCTCTAATGGATGATTAAGAACATCAAACATATAGATTGAATCACGTAATTATGCCTTTTAAAAAGGCAGCAATATTTGAGCTCAGCCCAGCACTCGCTGCCAATCAAACCCCGGCAGCAGCGCCTGCCTGAGCTCCTCGCCTCCCACCACAGCTGGGATTATCCCACTTCCCTTGTGCTGTGTCACCCCTAAACAAGCCCAGCCAGCTCCTAAAGCAAGGTCTGGACATGATTTTTGGGAGGAGGTTTAGCCAGGAAACAGCAAAACTCCCTAATCATTAAATGGTTTGTGTTGGAAGTGACTTTTAAGATTGTCTCGTTCCAACCTTTCCTCCACCATCCTCCTCCAAACCACGTTTGCTCAGTGCAAAGTCACAGACTGTCAGAGCTTCACGTGGAAGAAGATACCAAATATGAGAGACTGAATGGAGGGAAATGGGGCTGACAAGTGAAATCAGCCCCGTGGTTCAGGAGGCATCCATGGAAAACAGGAGAGCACTGGGATGAGAACCTGGACAGGAGACACCACCTCACCCATGCCAGGAACATTTCCAAAATGCTCCCCTAACACCCAGCACAAGGCAAGGAAAGCCCAGCTGCCCTCAGGGAATGCTGTTTGCTTGGAGGATTTCCCAAAGAAAGCCTCACCCCAACCAGCCCCAAGAATCCCGGGAGAACCGCGCAGGAAAGCTGAACTTCCCACAGAAAACACAACCCTGTCAATCCCATCCCTGGGAAAAACTCCTGCTGCACGTGCTCAGCTCCTGGCCAGCTCAGGAGGAAACCAAAGATGCACTGGGAGCAGGTGCACCGGGATTCCAGGAGGATCCTTCTCCTTCCTGCTGCCTGCCAGCGCCGTTCCACGGCCCAGAAATCCTACACGACGGCGGGCCTCAAAACATTAAAGATCCCATCAATCACTCGCTGGTGGGGGTCCCCATTTAATGACCTTTCCATGTTTTCCTCTCCCATGCCTGTCAGTGATGTATCAGAGTCCCAGGCACGCAGGGACATGTCTCTTCCCAAAAGTACCAGGAGTTATTGCTCTCCTGGCAGAGCTGAGAGCAGCACAGAGATAACGGGAACAGAGATGTTTGGGAAGCACAGTTTGCCTTCCTATCCAGCCTGTCCCATAATTCAGGATATATGAGCCACACCAGCAGGAAAAAAGCTCAGGCAGATCCCAGTTTAGAAGGAAAAAAGGATGCAGATTGGTGATCAGATCAATTTTTAAGGAAATTAGGAATGTTTGCTACACTTGATGTCAATTCACTCAACAATCTGCATCACAGCTGAGCACCACAGAATCCTGGGATCTCTGAGGTTGGAAAAGACCTCCAAGATCATCATCCTCTGACCAATCCCCATGCTGTCAAACAGAGCAGAGCCCTGAGTGCCACATCCAGGCATTCCCTGAATCCAAAGAAGCACCAAGATCCTGGGATTCAGCCTGAACCCTCAGAGGTGAAGTGCCTGTGCTGACATTTGGTTAAGATCCCGTTGGTGAAAAATGCCCCAAACAAAAACCTTCACCCTGAGATCCCTGAAAAAATTCCAAGCCAAAATTAAAAAAAACCTCCAACCACTCTTCCTACATCGATGATCCTGAGCTTTAAAGTTTTGGGATGTTCTGGAATGTCCAAGCTGGCAGGAGAACACCCCTGCCACGCCTTGATTTTAACAAGGATGTGTCAGTTCCTGATGGATTCCCTTACAAGCTGCTTGGGAATTCCCTTTGGCATCGGGACAGTTCTGCAGCAATTGTTCTGCTTGGAAGCATGGAGCAGAGAGTGACAGCTCAGAAAAGCAAAAACAAGAGAGAAGAGATCTGGGGAAAGCTGGGAATTACCCACTGGATTCCAACAGTCTTGTGGTGATGCCTGGGAAGGCTGACTTGGAAATAGAGATCAGGTGGAATAAAAGGATTAAAAAAAAAAGGTATTTATTGAAAGGATCCAGCTTGGGCAGTGCAGGAACCCCTTGGGCCTACACCCAAGTCAGACCCACAAATGGGCACAAAATGGATCCCCAGGCACGAGGCCTCACACTTTGATAGGTTTTGGTCCATCAGCACATTGGAGTTAATTGTCCAATTACAGCTCCAGGTTATGAAGCTTCATCTTTATTTTTTCTTCTTTTTCTTTATTGTTGTTTATATTTTTGGGCTTAAAATTTGTCCTTGGTGCCAAGCCGGAAAGGAATTGTTTTGCCATCCTACTCTGTGAGGAGAGCTCACCAACTCTTAACATAAAGCCCAGAACTGCACACTAAACCAGCACAGAATCTGAAAAAATAGAAAAGTTAAAACTTTATCAGTGGAAAAGCCACAAAGCCCAACTTCCCTTTAACTCCCTTGGAGGAGCCACTCAAGTGCAGCCCCAACACATCCACACAGATCACTCCCTCCTGCTTTTTCTCCTCCAAGGATCCTGAAGGATCCTGAGGACCAGAGCAGGAAGCTTTTCCTCATAACTGGGAAAACTCCCAAACCAACAGGAAATTCCAGCTGGGATGGGACATTCCTGCTGCTGGCACCTCCAAGAAGCCAAAGGTGAATCCCCACTCACCGCTCCGAGCATGATCCTGAAAATCAGCCAGCGGAAACTCCAGATGACAATTCTGGAAGGAGGAGAGCCCTGGGGCAGGCGGGACAGGGTCCAGAGGGGGCACAGGAATATTCCCAGGAATCCTGTCTCCAGGAGCTGTGATTCCCATCCTGCAGGGCCAACAAGAAGTGAAGAAGGAAATAATTATGGTGCAAGTGCAAAGTTAGCCCAAAATTAAAATTAATTTCAATTTTAAATTAATTAAAATACTTATTTTAGAGGATTAAAAAAACACAACACCCTGAATGCTTTTTAAGGTAAATTTAGAGGAAATCAAGCTCTGGCTGCCCTAAAACAGACATCCCACACAAGGGGGATTCAGGGGTTTGAAGCTTTGGGGTTGTGTTGTTCTTCTCCAAGCACAAACTGCATAAAAGGGGGGATTTTATAAAAATTAATAACTTCTATGAAGCAGAAAAAATGTGATTTAAGTGCCCTGGGAAGTGGCACATGACAACCAAGCACTGCCACTGCTGGATCCATCCACGACTGGGCTGGATTTGGGCCAAAATGGGGGTGTTTTAGCTTCAAAAAAATAGCAATCAAGATCTCATTAGGTCTTGTCATCATCAACATTCAGTGCAATGAGAAGTTTGGAATTTTAATCAAGAAAAAAAAATCAAAATGTTACCAATATTGTCCATTAGGCCACTTTTACCAACTGCTGGATTTTACCCATCCTTGGGTTTAACCAAATTACCCTGGACTGAGCTCAAAGCAGAGCCCTGGAATTCCACCATGAATCCATTCCCTAGATCCTCTGACTCCACCTAATCCATGCAAATCTGTATTTTGCATTTTCTCCTCCATTCCAGCCTATAAATATTGGAATGATTATTCCAAGAGAGGCAGAACACACAGCTCTGTTTTGACAGGTGAAGTCCAACCCCCACCATGTCTGCAAGCACCAATTTATCCCTGCCAGAACTAAATTGCTCTAGCTTTGTCCCACCCCCAATTATTCTGATTCTCAAATATTTCTGTGAGATAGAACCTGAAACCATTAAAAAAAAAAAATATTAAATGGCACATTGGTGAGAATTCCTGAAAATTCCTTGGTGGAGCCAGCTAAGGCACGGATACTCTCAGTTGCAGAGATTAAACCAGGCAGCGTCTGTGGCTCCTGTTCATTCCCAAGGTTTCTCCAGGCACTTCACCGGTTTGATCCATAATAATTCCCTTCACCCAGCCCAAAGAGGCAGAGAAACACATTCCAAACCCATCCCAAACCCATCCATCCCTTCCAGCTTCACCCTGAGCCCCCTGATTCCCCACTACAAGACTTTTCCAGATTTGATGTTGTCACACAAGAAAAACCACTTTGAATAAGCTTTAAAATATTTTCAATAAGTCGTGAAACCTCCATTTTTTTATCTTAATGAGCAAAAACCCCTTAAATCAAAATGCAATTTTTAAAATTCAGATGATTACACATCAGAGCCATTAAAAACTCCCCCTCCTCCCTCCACACGTCCTTTGCTTCCCAGCACAGCCCCCCCAGATGCCCAGATTAATGTTTCTGGGAGGAGAAGCAAGGAATATTGTCCCAAAAGCAGCTGCAGCAGGAAAGCACTGGCTCATCCCAAAAGTGAAAGGTTAATTGTGCCTGAACCCAGCTCCGGGGCTGACTGGCACCAAAAGGGTCGTAGATCTCCCTCATTCCCGCCAGCACAAGAATCCCACTGTTATCCCTGTTTTCATATGGTAATCACCACCCTGCCCTGGTGGGATCCAAGCTCCTGCATCCCTGTGCATCCATGCCCCTGGAGAACAGCGCTGCCCTCACCCAGCAGGGCACAGCAGCAGCTTTTCCTGCTTTATTTTTAACCCCAGTTCCCGGGAAGAGGCACAGAGGGATGCTGTGATCCCGCAGGATAATTCCCGTGGCTCCAGGAGGATGCTCCCAGCACCCACGTGAGCCAAACTAAACCAAGCCAAGCCTTCCTGGCACGGCCTGGCCTCCCTGGAGCACGAGTTCAGCCTTGCACCTGTGCTTTTATCCCAAAGGGATGGGTTGGAATCCTGGCACCAGCTGGCACAGGGAAGGGGGCGGCGGAGCACGGAGTAAACAGCTCTGCCAGCTGCTGGGACTGAGCTCTGGCATCCCCGGCTGCTCTGCAGCTAAGCGGGTTTAACTGCAAGTGCAAACTCTGCTCACAGGCCAGGGCAGGAGTCTGGGCCCCCAAAGTCCCCCGGTTTGGGGTTAAATCCTGCCCGGCTCTGGCTGCTCCCTGGAGAGGGCACACGTAGGGCTGTGCTCCTGCCTCACAAGGTGCTGCTAAAACCAGGTTCAGGGGCAGATGAGCTGGGAGAGGCTCTGATTTATTCACAAGCCCCTTCCTGAGGGATGGAGTCTCCACAGCTGCTCATGTGGGATCAGTTTTCTGGAACACATCACATACTGTGCTTCTTCCATCCCTCCATCCTCACCCTGGACCTCTCCTGGCCAAAGCCTTCCTTTCCCCCAAAGCTGTCTGCCCAAACCCTTCTCCATCCAGCATGGACTCATCCTGACCATAATCCGTCATTCCTGAGAAAATGTTACGCTTGGAGAAGACCTCCAAGACCCCTGAGCCCACTCCTCTTTCAGGCTTCATCTCGTGCAAACAAAGAGCTGCTGGATCCTGCTCCACGGCCAGTGGAAGGGCTGGGGGTGGTGGGATTATCCCAGATGCTCCCGTGCCGTGGTTTCTATAAAATTCCAGGAAGATTTGAGGATATGAACCCGTTGAACACCACAAGTAAGTGCACAGCTCAGCGGACGAGGGGGGAGCTGGGCTCCAGTTCAGCCTCACTGGGTTGTAAGATGATACCAGGCCCAAGATTACCAAATCCATCAGCAGAACCTCCCGTTCCTCCCCGCTGACTCACACACAGTTGTTCACATCTGCCCTAAAAGCCTCAGACCCCAAATCCTTCGGATTCTTAGACAGGTCTGAGGCTGGAGCCACGCCCCTGACGAGGTTTGAGTGTTGTCACCTCTGAGCACCATTCATGGAGCCCAAACACACTGGGACACCTGAAGGGTCACCCCACCTGGCAGGGCAGCCCTGAGGAGCAGCTGGTTCCTCACTGACCCTCCCAGGTCATGAAATCCAGGATTTCTGCAAGGTTCCTCACTGACCCTCCCTCCCAGCTCATAAATTCCACGATTTCTGCAGGATTCCTCTCTGATCCTCCCAACTCATCAGCTCCAGGATTTCTCCAGGGCTCCTCACTGACCCTACCAGCTCATGAAACGCAGGATTTCTCCAGTGTTCCCCACTGACTCCGCCAGCTCATCAAATCCAGGATTTCTCCAGGGTTCCTCACTGACTCTCCCAGGATTTCTCTCCCTGTTTTCACCTTCCTCTTGCTGCTGTCAAATGGGAGCAGTGATGAAGGTGAGGATGATGATGATGATGATTTAAGGTCCCTCCCAAGCTGAACCATTCCAGGATTCTGCAGTTAGATGTGTTTGCTGGTGTGGCAGTGCCAGGAAGCCAACACAGCCACATCCTCCACGTGCACCAAACACCCTTGGAAGCACATCCCAAATCCTCCTCCAACTGCAGCAATTCCCACTTTTTAACATTTTGTAGGGCAGCAAAAAACACAGACATGAGGGAGTCATCTCCATGACCTGGGGCGACTCAGAAAAGAAACTGGGATAGAATCATGGAATGGTTTGGGCTGGAAAAAGCCTTAAAGCCCATCCAGTGCCACCCCTGCCAGGGAGACACTTCCCACTATCCCAGGCTGCTCCAAACCCTGTCCAGCTGGGCCTTGGACACTTCCAGGGATGGAGCAGCCACATCTGGGCCAGCCCCACTTTGGGGCTGTGGGATGGGAAGGCAGATATTGGTCACTGGGAGCTTCAGGAGCATCCAGATGGAAGCCATGGAGCATCCCAAAAACAATAAACAATCTGGGAATGAAGGGAGCAATGACCTCCTGCAGCAACATTACCCAATCCTGGAGTTTTGGGGGTGAAACCCATTCCATAAACAGCAGCAAATCCCGTCAGGGCTCTCTCCAAGAGAGAATTCCCACCCTCCAAACCCCAACCTACACATCCTGATTCCTGGGGCTCACTGATACTGCTGGGAACGAAAGGGTCACGTTGTTGACCCACCTGCTCCTGTTTTCCTCACTTGGATCTCGTCAAATTTCAGCAGCTGCAGGGCAGCACAAAGCCCCCCATTGTTATCTCTGGCGCAGCCGGAGAGGGAGCCACGGGCTGGGCTTTTTGGGGGGAAAAAAAAAAAGAAAAAAAAAAGGGGGAATAAAATCAAACCGCCAATGGCGGCTGCGCCCGCCGCACACGCACCGAGGGTTTGGGACATGCTCGGAACTTGGTGTGGCAAAATCCACAGTTTGGGATTTTCCAGAGGTCTCTGCTGGGGCAGGGGAGGAGGAGGAGCAGGGAGGATGTGCCAGAGGGGAAGAGGGAAGGGAAGAAGCAAACCCCAAACCTAAATATACTTTCCCCTTTTCCTTTCAGGGTTTTCAAACCCTTTCAAATGCTCAAACCCCTCATGCAATGTAGGGTTTGTAGTCATAGCTCCACGTCAAGTGATGTCAAATTTTCATCTTTAGTATTTACCACAAATAAATTCACCATCCCAAGTTACCATACCCTGGCCATGGCTGCAGAGGAGTCAGCCAAGTCCCATTTCCCCAAATCTCCTCATCCCAAACCCACTCATCCCTCACCCTGACTGTATGTTGGACAATCAGGGAGAAAGCAGTGAGGGAGGGAAGGGCTGAAAGCCTTCAGAAGACAAAAACTAGGTCCAAGGATAATGAATTTTCTAATTCTGTTTTACTGACTCAAAAAAAAAAAAAAAAATCCCCAAAATCAACCCTCATACCTGGCTATGTTAGAAAGATATTCTATTAATTAATTTTTAATTAATTCTTATTAATTCCCCTTCCCCACACAGGATAAGGCGAAAGCAGCCAATTGTTTCTCTTTGTACAGAAACACCCACACATCAAATTGACACAGAGCACGTCTGCACAGCACAGACAAATGCTGCTCCAACAGATCCAGATTTTCCAGCTCCCAGCGCAGCTGTCTCCCTATGGATATTGTGTGTCAGACAGCCCAGCAGCCAAGGGGAGGGAGATATCCAAGCCAGACTGACTTTCCCTGGAATTAGACCTGCTCCCGAGCCCACCTCCCCGAAACCCAGCATGCTTTGGTTTCAGCTCGAGACTTAAAAGCACCTGTTGGAAATATCTGAGTTGTGCTGCAAAATAAGAGATTTATCCCTGCTCCAGGGTCTGGATCACTCCTGATTTTCGGGGGTGACTTTATATTAATTTTAATAAATTAGAAAAGAGCTGAAATCACTGCTGGAGGTACATCCTAGGGCTGACTAACACGAGGAAGGGTTTTCCACAACAGAGCAGGAGCCACAGCACAGATCAAACACCCAGCAGCCCATGGAAAACCCCCAAGGAAGGGGATTTATTCCTGCTCCAGATCTGCATCACTCCTGATTTCAGGGGTGACTTTAAACCCCAAATGCCACTTTGGGATTGAGCCTCTCCAGGCTCCCACAGCTTCCAGCTCCCAGCCCCACACTCTGACAGCCAAAACACCTGGAAACCCTGGAGCCTTTTGGGACAGAGCTCCCTGAGCTGTGCCCACGGATGTGCAGGAGAGGGGGAACGGCCTCGGGCACAGCCAGGTCACACCGGGGCGTGCCATGGGAACATCAATCCCAGAGCTGGACTTGCTGCAGCTCACACTTGAAGGGTTGATGCTAAAACACCAGATCTTGACTTTCAAGTGTTCTCCTCTCCCTGGCCAGTGGCTGGAGCTGGGGCAGGGCAGTTTTGGTGGGATGTTGGGAAAAGGGCACTGCCCAGGCTCACCAGGGAATGAGCACAGCCCCGAGGCTGCCAGAGCTCCAGGAGAGTTTGGACCATGCTCCCAGGGATGCCAGGGTGGGATTGCTCGGGTGGGATCTGGATGTAGATCCTTCCATCCTTCAAAAACTTCCTCAAAGGAAAGCAAAGCTCCAAACCATCCCTTAAAGAGCTGCCTGGACATCACATCCTCCAGGCAGTGAAAACCCCAGAGAAGCCCCAAATCCTGCTCCAGCCAGCTCACCACAAACCCCTCACTCATCTCCAGTGTGGAATATCGGCCCCACTCAAACCAGAACCACCCCCAGCTCCAGCTGGCTTTGGCTCTCACAGGTCCCACCTGTTGGAATGAGCTGGTTTTCCCAGTCGTTTTTCCCTTTCCAAAAGGACAACAACCCTCCCAGAGGGACAGACTCTCTCCCTTCACTCCCCAGCTTCGCAGTATCAGTAGAAACAGAGGCACAAAGACAAGAAATGCTCCAGTTCACATTGAGTTTTCCAAGTCTCCCTCTAACTGGGCAGGATTTGTGGTGATTCCTAATGAAAACACCAATAATCACAACTTGTAAACACCAAACTGCTGTTAACAACCTCAAAGAGCAGCTCTGAATCTCCTCCATCAACAGGCAGAGCACACGCGTGAGGATTAATAATGAAATAATTCACATTTTCTAGTCAGTGGGAAAGCAAAGCTCAGGCACTTGCACAGCAAAGCTCCTTCTCTGACCAATATAAAGCAGAAAGTTTCAACTTTATGACTTAAAAACACTGCAGGGGAACAAGGATGATTCACCCCTAAAAAAATCCCCCCAAAATTCTAAGGTGCTGCTCTGAGAAGCGAAGCTGGACCAAGACAGAGGAAGGAGAAATGATTAAAAAAGGAAGAAACTGCCCATCAGATCTCTGAGGAGGAAAACAGGAGAGTCTGTGACTTACTGCTCCTCTTTTAGTGGTGTCTCTCAGCCCAGAGCCCAGAACAAAGGGACACCTCTTACAGATGGGGTCTCAAGGCTTTGCAGGGCTCTGAGAGCCAAAACTCTCTGCTGAAGCTCACAATCCCCTTTGGCACCACGTCCTGGGCAGAACTGGTAACTCCAACCCTCCACCCCATCCCCAGGACACCACAAACCCAAGATCTCCCCACAGCCAAACCAATCTTCAACCACCACCATCAAATATTTCCCATTTCTTGTTGACCAAAGTCACCTCAGCCTGGGGACACTTCACATTTCTGCAGCCACCAGAAAAGTTCTGGCTGTTGTTGGAAGATTTGGGAGAACGTTAGCAGGAACTTTTGTTCTTAAAGTATAAACTACCCAGAAAAAAAAAATAAAATTTAGCATAAAAACTTTTAAAAGCTTCCAAGTGCTCTCCAGGGTAGTCATTAGGAACTACTTAGGTAACAGGAGGGTGATAACAGGGAGTTAATGCAGCGTTAAATTAGCCCTCCTTCCATGCAGAACTTTAAGTGACAGAGGAATCAGTTGGGAGGATTTTTATTTTATTTTTTAAATAATGAAGTTAATGGATTTCCTGTTTTTAGCTCTGTGGGCGGCTGTCAATTTGAGGGATCTGTACATACTGGATTTAATTACTCTGTCTTCAAGGAAGGAAAATAAGTTTTGCCCTGTTCTTATGAACTCCAGGGGCACCAGGAGCTCTCCAGCTTGGCCTCAAGGTGAGGAGAAGGTGCCCACACTGGTTAGGGAGTACGAGATGTCCCTGGAGATGGGAAAAGCATTCCCTGAAATGCTCTGGTCCAGAGAATTTGTGGCTGCTCCGTCCCTGGAAGGGTCCAAGGCCAGGTTGCATGGGGCTTGGAGCAGCCTGGGCTAGTGGAAGGTGTTGGGGTTGGAACTCCCAGCCCAAAGCATTCCAGGATGCTCAGCATCTCGACCATCCCCAAAAATCTTCACATGACTGTGCCTCAAATCCCAGAGAGTGAGGGGAACAAGCCCCAGGAATGCTCAGAGCCCAGAGAGGGCAGAGCATTCCCAGGGATCCCCCCTAATTCAGACACAGACAGCAGGGGTGAGGCTGCCCACAAAGAAAGGGGCAGAATCCCAGGATCATTTAAGGTGGAAAAACCCTTGAAGATCATCGAGTCCCACAACAGATACTTCCCATCTAACTGCAGGTCATGCTTTCCCAAATTATGGGGGACAAGGATTCAATTCTCTGCTTTGAAACTCATGTTGGAAACAATTTCAATTAAACTTGGCAATGCTTCAATCTGAGCCTTAATGTGGGAGAACTTCACCCTTGCCAATTCACCTTTCCTGAGGGAAATCATGGAATGCCAGGATCATAAGAGTTGGGAAAGACCTCAAGGATCATTGAGTCCAAGCTGTTCCCAATGCTCACCTTGTCCCCAGCCCAGAGCACTCAGTGCCACATCCAGGAATTCCTTGGACACCTCCAGGGATGGGCACTCCAAACCTCCCTGGGCAGCCCCTTCCAAGGCCTGAGCACCCTTCCCATGGGGAAATTCCTGCTGATGTCCAACCTGAAGAAAATCAGAGCTTGTGGGACACACAGCCCACGTGTCCCAGAAGGAATAAATGAAATGGGCAGAGCTGGAAAGACCTGGCTGAGAAACGAGAACAGCCAGGCAGGAGAGGCCCAGCACAAGACATCACCACAAGCAGGTGATCGTAGCTACCAATCTGCTACAAATATGAAATATAAAAGCTAAAATCCTAAGGCACCACTTCAGCACCACACAAGGACACAGCAGCACATTCCCACTCATCCCATAGCGATTCCCAGCTTTTTGCACAACCTGCCACACTCATTCCAACTGTTCCTCTAGGCCAGGCCCCGTGCCATTTGCCCGAGGAGCTGAGCTGCTCCAAACAGGTGTTTGCTGGGTGTTAAATCTTTCCTCTTTTCTGGCAGCTTCAGAACCCCTGAGCAGCTGTTCCCCCAGTTTTAGCTTTTATATTTTCCAGATTCTGCACTGCATCGGTGTGTGACACTGAACTTCATATAAAGTGTTAGCAGGTTCTCCTCACAGCTCAGTCACACAGAACAATCCTTTTCCAGCCCCAGAACCAAGGACACCGTGGCAGCTCCAGGCCCAAAAAGTGCAAACAGCAGGGAATTGAGGAGAGTAAACTGGGAGAATGGGACTGCACCACCTGCAGCTGGAATTGGACAATGAACCCCAATGGAAATGGACCAAAATTCACAGAAGTGTGAAAACTCATGACCTGGAGTCCATCTTGCGTGCAGCCCTGGCCAGGCTCTTGTGCTGCCCAAGGTGAATCCTTTGAAGGCCTTTTAATAAATCTCTGTTTTATTCCTGTAACTCTGTCCAGCCTCTGCTCCTCTTTAGGATCACTGATCCCACCCGCTCTCCTCCCCATCCCAAACTGCTCACACACTTCAGGCAGCAGCAAATTAACCCCAGCACCATGAAGGCACCTGGCAAAGAGCTTTTGCCAGCAAATCTTGAAGTAAAAAAGCAAATTTGACAAATTTTTCCTGCTAAAAGCAAATTAAACAAATTTCTCCTGCTGTGCCCCGTGAGGCCCCCACTGCCCTGCAGGGATCCAGTTTTCACCTCGTGCAAGCACAAGCTTCACCCTGAGTGTTTGCAGGAGATAAATCCAGGCCAGGAGATGGTTTTCACCGTGGATTTGAAGTAAATCTCTCATGGAATATCACCCAGATTTTTCTTCCTGAATGGTGCTTTTAAAGCACAGCTTGTATATGGAGTAGGGTAAATTGCTGGATAACTGATTAACCTCCAGGCAGAGATCCCTGTCCAGCACCCAACAGACACAGGAGGGACACCAAAGGTGGGATCTGAAAGGTCTCTGTGAGAATTGTGGAATTTTTAAGGTTGGAAAAGATCTCTTAAATCATCAAGTCCAATGATCATCCAGAGCCACCATGTTGTTCACTGTGTCCCCAAGTGCCACATCCACATAGTTTTTGAACAATTCCAGGGATTGTGATTCCACAACTGCCCTTGACAACTCTTTCCATTAAGATATTTTTGTAAATTCTACAAAATTAACCATGAGTGGTTTCTGATGGAATTTACCAGTGCAAAAGGAATTTTTTCATGGAAAGGGTTTCAGGCATTGGAAGTGCCCAGGGACGTTTGGAGTCTCCATCCTTGGAGGTGTCCAAGGAATTCCTGGATGTGGCACTCAGGGCTCTGGGCTGGGGACAAGGTGGGGAGCTGATGGTTTTTGGAGGTCTTTTCCAACCTCAATGATTCTGGGATTCCTGCACCATCTTTTACACCCAAAACCTTTAAAAAAAAAAACCCAAAAAATCCAAAACCAACAGAACAACAAAAAAAGGATCCCATTTAAACAAAAGGCCATGACAAAATCACTCCAGTACCTATAAATAGGATTTTTCTGATTCTAAAAGGGGATTTTCTCTGTCCATACTCACGGCTATTTTTCAGCATTACGGCTGAATAACAAAATGAGTATTGCCAGGTCCTTTTGGACATCCCTCCATCCTCAAAAAAGAGAAAACAAGAGTCTCAATTCAGCCCCATCCCTCACAGAACTCAAGCAGCTCCAAGGAAGCTTCGGGGCTTGAAATCTGCTGTGATTCAGGGCTGCTTTCATCCAGCCCTTTTGCAACACCATGAGCTCAGAAATGACCAAAGTGACCCCAACACCCACAGCTTGAACCTCCAGGAACCTCCAGGAACAAAGGAAGGGGGAGCAAGAGGGAGGAGACCAAATGTGGATCTCAGGAAATCAAAAAGCTGCTTTCAAGAGCTGGTTTTAAAGAGATCTGAGGAGATGGAGGAGGAAGCAGCAGCTTTTTGGTGATTATGGGACAAATGGCAAAAAGTCAGCTGGGTTAGGAAGTTGTTCTCTCCCTGCACAGTGCAAAGAGGAGCAAACACACAGAGGCAGAGATGCTGATGGTCAGACACCTGAATTACTGGCCAAGGCTGAAAATCTCCCTGGTACACCAATCGTTTCATAAAGTAACACAGAGTGCAGTGAGAATTTTAAGTCAGAGAGTCCTGGGATGGTTTGGGTGGGAAGGGACTTTCAAGATCAGCTCATTTCACCCCCTCTCCATGGGCAGAGACACCTTCCTCTATCCCAGGCTGCTCCAAGCCCCAGTGTCCAACCTGGCCCCGGGCACTTCTAGGGATCCAGGGGCAGCCACAGCTTCTCTGGGAATTTGTGCCTCTCCAGCCTCATTTTCATGGCTGCTGGAGAAAGTCACAAAGTTGCACAATACAGCAAAAATCCACCTAGGGCAGCTCCAAAGATCCCCTCCTCCAGCCCTGCTGCAAACACTACAGAGCCTTCCTGGTAAAGAGAGCAAAAAAAATCAGCATGTTTTCCCCCAAATATTCCCATTCCCTGAGCCCTGCTGCCAGCTGGAAGGATCCAGCAGCTCCATGATAACACAGGCTCACATTTTCCTGTGCGGCCTGGGTGGTGGCTCTGCCATGTGAGTGACATCACGGCCACTTGTGAGCACATTCCCCGCCGCAGAATTAAGGATATTTTTTTTTTGTTTCTCATTTGAAGAAGCAGCTTTTTACATTTCGCTGGAAACCGCTGGAATCGACCACATGAAAACAACAATCAGCCAGGGCAGTGACAAGTGATATTAAACAGCTCCTCACAGATGTCCCAGCACCACAAAACTCGCTCGCCCTGTAAGGAATCCAAATGACTTCAGTGCCTAAAATGAACCAGATGAATGATTTCAGTCCTCACTCTGCACTTATTAAATCAGGCTGAAAATCCTACAATGCTTTGGGGTGGGAGGGACCGTCCAGATCACGGTGTACATGCACCCAGAACAGAAGGATCCAGCAAAAGAGAAAAAGCAGTTTTTTAAGCGTTCAGCAACATAAAACTAACCTGGAATTGTAAAATTCCTGTAAAAAGCAGCTAAAGCTCAGGGATTTTCCAGACAAATAATCATCCATACCCTAAAACCTGGGAAAATATCCTGCCACTGCTTTAATCCTGCAATTTCAAGGGGATGGCAGCACCTCTTGCTCCAAGGATGAACTGAATTTCTCGACAGAAATCACTGCCCAGGCTTTGATGCAAATGTTCAGTCGCTGATGGGGAACGTGTCAGGGAAGCTGGGGGCTGGAATTCCCTAACTGGAACCATGTGGAAAGGCAGCTGGAACACCAGCACTGCTTATCCTGGTGATTTATCAACCACCTGAGGCCACGTGTGGCACCCCAGTGACACCCTGGGTGGAAGAGCAGGGAGAAATGTTCTGGTTAAAAATCATTTCAAATGAGAAAAGGGAATCAAATTAAAATTTAAAATATCTGTTATTTGTTAAAATAGTTATTAAGCAGCCAGTTTTTAAATGGTGTTGGGTTTTATACACAAAAATACTCTTCTTTTATAGAATCACAATGATTTGGGCTGGAAGGGACCTTAAAAATTATCTAATTCCAAATTCCCAGTTGGGCTAGAAAAGGATTTAAGAGACCAATCCTTTACAAAGTGAGAGTGTCCTACCCTAAGTGACCACATAAGCACAGATATTAAAGGGAAATTATGTTTTGAAGTGTCTAAAAATGTGGAAATAAAGAGACAAGAGCACAGCAAAGCTTCCCAAAGGAGAGAAAAATGCATTTCCAAAGAAAAACCCAGATCCTCTTCATGATGCATCTGCAGAGAGGGGAGGTTTTACCATCCATGCCATCCCAGGACTCAAAAATTAAATCAAACACTTCAAGATATTCCAGTACAGGATAATTTTCCAAAGAGAAAGTGCTGACCCTTAAAGAGCAGCACGTGCTGGGAGCCGCTTTAATTTCACTTTACTTTAAAACCTCACCAAGGAGAAGTTCAAAATGCTGTTTGTAACTGAGTCAGAGTTAAAAGGTACTCAATAAAAACCTCCACCGATTTCTTCTGGCCATAAATCCAAAAGGTAACATTGTGCAACACCAGTCCTTCATATTTAATAATAACAAACAGATGGGAAAATATTCTAATAAATTATTTGAATTGTCCAAGCTGTGTGCCAGAAAGTCCTGGCCAAATTCCCCTGCTTAAACATCTCTGGAGCATTTTCCCTGCAGATCTCAGAGCTCTCCCTTTTCCTGGAGGGGGAAATATCAGCACCCAGTGACTTTCTTTTAAAATAAATTAGAAAAGAGATTAAATCACTGCTGGAGGTACATCCTAGGGCTGACTAACACGAGGAAGGGTTTTCCACAACAGAGAAGGAGCCACAGCACAGATCAAACACCCAGCAGCCCATGGAAAACCCCCAAGGAAGGGGATTTATTCCTGCTCCAGATCTGCATCACTCCTGATTTCAGGGGTGACTTTAAACCCCAAATGCCACTTTGGGATTGAACCTCTCCAGGCTCCCACAGCTTCCAGCTCCCAGCCCCACGCTCTGACAGCCAAAACACCTGGAAACCCTGGAGCCTTTTGGGACAGAGCTCCCTGAGCTGTGCCCACGGATGTGCAGGAGAGGGGGAACGGCCTCGGGCACAGCCAGGTCACACCGGGGTGTGCCATGGGAACATCAATCCCAGAGCTGGACTTGCTGCAGCTCACACTTGAAGGGTTGATGCTAAAACACCAGATCTTGACTTTCAAGTGTTCTCCTCTCCCTGGCCACTGTCTTTTGAAAAGCTGAATGAGCCAGAAGAATGTCATTATTAGGAATGTTATTAGGAATATTAAAAGAGAAGGGGAAATATTTATATTCCATGTTGTGATAAAGGGGATGAAAAGGGGCATTTGAAAGCTTAGCAATGGACAGATGGGAAGAGCTACAGCTCTGCATTATCCCCTCAGACCCTCCCTGGCATTCCCTTCCCCATCCCTCTGAGAATTCCTGTTTCCCCAGGCTGTGCTTTCCCTTGCCTCAGATATACAGGTGCCCTGACACTGTCCCAGATTTACACCTGGGATTTCCCTCTGGTGCTCCCCAACCTGTATTTAGTGGAATAAAAAGGTCCTGGCAGGGTGTGCCCTGGTGACAATGGGCTGTGCTGTCACTGTGGCAGACACATCACAGGGGCTTCTCCCTTCCAGAACAACAGCATTCCCTCAGGAACCCAGAACAAGGGACAAGAACCATTTCCCAGGAAGTTTCTGCCCCTCATCCTTCATCATTTCCCCCGAAGATCCTTTCACACCTCTAAGTGATCACATAAGCACAGATATTAAATTCTTTTTGAAATATCTAAAAACATGGAAATTTCCAAAATAACAGCATGCCCTCAGGAACCCAAAACAAGGGACAAGAACCATTGCCCTGAAGGTTTCTGCCCCTCAACCTTCACCTTTTCCATGGCTCTTTACCCCCTGAAAAGACCTCCAAGGGACCATGTAAGTACAGATATTAAAGATAAATTATTTTTGAAGCATCTAAAAATGTGGAAAAAGAGAAGAGAGCACAGCAAAGCTCCATATTTCTTGTGGCTCCTTCAGATTTCCACTGAGGTCACCCTGGAGCCTTCTCTCCTCCAGGCCATAACCAGGACAGGTCATTTTGGGATGCATTCAGGCCCACCCCTAAAAAAGGACCAGAAAAACATCAGAGATTTGCCAGAAAAGCAGCAACTGCTCAGAGCCCAGGCACGGGAGCTGAGGTGCAGCTGGAATTTGCTTTGAAATCCTGACACTTATCTGCTTGGAGCAACAGCAAATATGTACCTTGGCTCCTTCCAACTTCCCAGGGATGGCTGGGAAGAGGATGGCTTAACACTGCGGTTTCACCCGGCTTGGGGATGGAAAAAAAGCCCATGAGAAAATTATTTCTCTGGGCTTAAAGTAAATAAATGAATCCCATTTCTTGAAGGAGCTTCAGCGGTGGATGCAGTGAGGGGGTGGCCAGAAATATTTGGCTAGGTAGCATTGCCCTGAAATCAGGAATGGGAACATGAGCCTGGGACACCCCAGGGCTGGTGGAATATTTCAGGAAATCGAGGCAGCCCACACAGGGCTCAGCAGGAAGCAGATTTGTGTGCAAAGATGCCATGAAATGACAGAAAAACACAGAAGATTTCAACTCCCAGGAAATTCCTGTCAACAAACAAACACTGGGGACAGCAGGGAAAGTGGCAGCTCCATTCCTGAGCTCCCTGAGGTTTCTGAGCACTTTCTGCTCTTTTCCTTCAGGTTTTGCATGTTTCATCTTGGACTGATTTAACCCCAAATCTGGAGTTCAGACAATGCAGTGAAACACCATAAAGTCCCTTCCAGCCCTGATTTTAAATGATGCTCAGTCACTAATGAGCTCCTGCTCCCATTTAAAGGGAGGAGAGGCAGGGAAATACAGAAAATCTGGTTGCTAAGGTGCTTCTCGTGCACAAACTCACCAAACCACACAATTTCTGTTACTTCTGAAGTCTAAATTTGTATTTATCTCTCAACTGTGACACGTTTTCTTCCTAATTCAAAGATGGCAAGGCAAAAAGAAATGCATCAATTCCAAAAATCCTCACTTTCCTTTTGCTGATCCGGAAATCTGCTCAACCCCAGAGCATTCCCACAAATAATACCAAGAAAACAACGTTTTTGGCCAAAGGAAATTCAAGAAGAAATCCACAGCCAGCTCCATTCATGGAGTTTGTTCCCTGCTCTGGGCAGATCAAGGAGTCTGGATTTAGAGGAAGATCAAACTTGACCTCTGGCTCTCACTTCCACCAGTTTTGATGCATGAAGGGAACACAGAAAATGCAATAAACCTCAAAATAGAGGCTTGTGAAGAATCTCAGAGAATTCCAGAAGGGGCTCTGCCAGCATAAATACAATTAAACAATATTTAACCTTCAGTAGCATAGAGCTGTCAAATAAATATCCCTAAGAAGATAACTTAAAAGAAGGAGAAAAAAACAATCCCACATCATTTCTTCTCCTCCTTCCTGCAGGAAAAAAAGGGATAAGAATAGATAAGAACACAGGACAAATGTCCTGGAAAAAAAAGCCTTAATTTTATTGCTCAAACCAATGGATTTTTAATCCATGGCCAAAAGAAAGTACCAGATAGCAATGGGCAGGAAAACTGAATTTTTTTTTCCATTTCCATTGCAATGCTGTGGCTGCTTCCAGCTAGGATCCTGCAGAGAGATGGAGAAGGTTCTCCAGACCAAGAGCTTTTCCAAGCCTCTCACTGATTAAAAAAAAGAGAAAAAATTCAACCTTATTTTTAGCTATTTAACCTGACCCAAACTTCTTCTCTGGTCATCAAACATTCCTGATGAAAAGCAACCAAAATCCAGGGACTGCCACCCAAACTTGCTCACTCCAGATCAATTAAAAGGATGGAGAATATCCCAGAAGTTTGATTCCTCAAAAAGGGTCCAACCTTCCCCAGAGCTCCCCACACAACTTGCAGCTGCCCTGAGATGTCCAATGCTAAGATCTCAACCCTTTAATTAATAATTCTTTAATTAATAATTATTCCACAGAAGAACATCCACGAGGACTCATCATCCCCAGGAAAAACGGAGCTCCAAAACTCCACAGGAAGAGCTGGAATCACCCTCATAAATCACTGCCAGAAATATTTTATGGGATGGAGATCAGGGCAGAAAAGGGGCACAGAATGGGAACAAGGCATAGATAAATCAGATGTTGGAAATGACAGTGGATAATGGAAAAGAAAAACTCCAGCAGTTCCCTGGATGCCCTTCAGTTTATTGTGATTATCCAGGGGTTACTCTGCACATCAAGGTTTATTTAACTTCAGGAAAATACAAAAATAAAAACCAAACTTCTTCTCCTGTGCCAGACCTGAACTCTGGATGGAAGCAAGCCTTGAAGGCAGCTCTGCCCAGCTCTCATCCTGCCTCCATCAAAAGCCTGGAGACAGCACAGGGAATTCAAACAGCTCCATGCTGAGCAGTGGCAGCCTGTGGGAGCCAGCACTGATCCACTGTTTTCCCTGGAGCCTCCCCAGCTTGTCTTTCTCACTAAAAATCAGGAGAAAATCTTCCCATCTCCCACTTTTGAGGTGGATTCTGCTTTTGGGTGGGTTCTGGGCTCACAAACAATCCCTAGAGCTGACTGTTTCCAGGTGAAGCCAAGCAGGTGGATTTTCCCTGGAGTTTGGGACAGCTGGTAAGTACTGCAGGGGACTAAAAGTGAGAAAATTGCTTGGCTTCTCAAGATCCTTGAAGCACAAAGGTTTAAAATCCAGCAGAATTCCATAAATCAGGTGGAGACCAGGTTGGACAGGGCCTGGAGCAACCTGGGATAGTGGAAGGTCCCTGTTCTTGGAACAGGATGAGCTTTGAGGTCCCTTCCAACCCAAACCATTCCATAAAATAAAGCCAATGTCCTCTGCAGCTGCTGTAACACCTGCCAAAAATCCTCTTTAAAATGCCTCTCTGGGTTTGGGTTTTTTAAAAATAGAGCAAAAGGCTGAAAATAATCCCACAATACAATATTTACAGGAGCACTTTGTGTGGGTATTGCAGATCAGCCTCGCTGGGGAACTTAGCTCTGCTTTTCCAGAGGGAAAAACTCATCCTTTGTAAGGAAATGGGAACAACAAAGAGAGGGAGAAGCAACAACTCCCAGGACATTTGTGACCACAACTGGAGCAGCCTCAGAGGGGTCCCACATCCCTGATCTTCTTTTCCAGATCCTTCTGTGCCACAGGATACAGGAGAACCCCACAAGTGGCACTGGCCATGCCACACCTCCCATCCCAAATCCCAGCACAGCTTTCCTGAGGGATGCACAAAATGAGGATTGGATCACTGGGGTCACTACAATTCCCACTCCCTGAAGGAGTGAGGGGATGAATCACCCCCTCCCAGCCACATTCCAGCTGGGGAGTTCCAGAGAATCTCCTCAAACCCCACAGGGTGCTGTGTCCAGCTCACCCCGTCCCACCCTGAGCACTGTCACACAATCTGAACTTCAGCCCAAAATGCTGGCAGCATTTTGGTGCTGGGCTGCACTCCCTGGTTTATATTGAATTTGGTCAAGCTCTTCTTGGTTAAAAAAAAAAATAAGTCCCCTTTTTAGCACAAACAGGGAGCAACCAGCCAGCTGGGATGCTTGGACATCAAATCCTCCTCAAAATGTGAGCTGTAGTTCAGATCCACCTCGCTGGGGAAAGGCTGCTGTAGGATTTTGATATCTTTTAAAGAACTGAGTTGGCACTTCCCTGAACCCCAGGCTTGTTCCTGCTTTTGCACAGAAGGAGAACAGGGAACAGGTCACAGGTTTAATGGGAGGCTTAACACAAATCCAGGGAAAGCTTGGGAGAGATAAGAGAGGCTCCTGGAAGATAAGAACAAGTGCTGGCTTGATAAGGAACCTGGGAGAGCTCAAGGCCAGAATCAAACTCTGCAGGTGAACCTGTGAACAGGTTCAGTCTCACACACCAACAGCAATTACAGCTAATTAAGCTAATTGCCTTTCTCCTAGTGTGGAATCATCAATGGTTTGGGTTGGAAGGGACCTTAAAGCCCATCCAGCTCCAATCCCAAGACTCTCCACTAGCCCGGGGTGCTCCAGCCTGGCCTTGGATATGTCCAGGGATCCAGGGGCCACCACAGCTTCTCTGGGAAAGCCATTCCCCCCCTCCCCACCCTCACAGGGAGGATTTCCTTCCCAATATTCCACCTATCCCTGCCCTCTGGCAGTTTAAAACCTCTGCCCTTTATTCATCCATATAATAAGTGCCTTTCCCTTTTCCGTCTTTTTTAACCCAGTCCAAACTGGGGGATAATTCTCTCAGCCACATCCAATACCAGATATTTCCCATCTAACTGCAGATATTTCCCAAATTATGGGAGACCAGGGTCCAACACTCTGCTTTGAAACAAATATTGGAAACAATTCCAATTAACTCAGCAATGCTTCGATCTGAGAGCCTTAATGAAGGAGATCTCCGCCCCGGCAGCCACCCAGCCCTATTCACCTTTCCTGATGGAAATCATGGAATGCCAGGATCATAAAACTTGGGAAGACCTCCAGGATGACTCCAAGTCCATTTTTAGAGAAAGATGACAAAATCCCAGGATCCAGCTGGGTTTTATTTCCAACTGAGGTTGGAAAAGCCCTCAAGGATCATCGAATCCAAGCTGTGCCCAATGCCCACCTTGTCCCCAGCCCAGAGCTCTGAGTGCCACCTCCACGAATTCCTTGGACACCTCCAGGTATGGGCACTCCAAACCTCTCTTGGCAGCCCCTTCCAAGGCCCAACCACTCCCTCCATGGAGAAATTCTTCCCCAATTTCTCCCAAGAACAAAACCTTTGCCTGCAAAAGCCAGTTTTGTTTGTTTCCTTTTTCTCAAGGGCGGGCCAAAAGTCAGTCACAAGAGCTGTGTAGAAACAATTTGCTTAGGGAAAGGCTTTCCCAGTTTCTGCAAGGCCAGCGTTCCCATTCCACCCACTTACATTCCTGGATTAAGGGAAAATAAAAATCACATCCGCAGGCCGGTCAGCAGTGACACAGGTCGAGATCCAGGAGCATGGCAAAGGGCTGGAAGAAAATTCCAGCCATGGAAAGCTCTTTGGAAAAGTTCTGCACTCCCTCCAGCACCACCATTTCCATCAGGCCTCGTTAAGGAGTATTTTATCCCTTCAGCTCATTTGCATAATTGCCGCAATCAAAGGCACTACTTTACAGTAATAACTTTAATGGCAGATTTTTCCTTAAACACTCTTTTTTAAAGAGGTTGGTGCATCCATGTGCCAGGAGAAATACAAGCAGGTGACACTTGGGGAATGTGGGGTGAGGAGAGGGACCAGTTGCTTTTTGTTTTGGGATTATTTCTGCTTTACCATGCTGAAGGTGCATCCCAGAACCAAAACATTTGTCAATTAAACAGCAACCTGGCTGGTATATTGGGAATGTCCTGCTTTTTCTCCCCATTAATTTTGCTGCTATTGTCTTATTAGGAGGGAATCTGGCTCATTTCCAGGTTTTGGAAGGGAGAGTCCAGATCTCAGCCTTTGGTTTGGCTTTACAGAACCCTGGGATGGTTTGGGTTGGAAGGGACCTTAAAGCCCATCACATTCCAACCCCTGCCAGGGGCAGAGCCACCTTCCACTGGAGGTTCTCCCTGAGAAGTTGGAGCTCTGGCCAGTATCCCACAAATCCACAGAGATAAGAACATGGAGATAACATCTCCAAGGCTTCATCAGCCTTGTAAGGTTTATTTTGAAGCTAGGCAAGAACCACTGGCCTAATTTTTAATATAAAACACAGACTTAGAGAAAACAAGCAGAGATCCAACTGAGTTTCCACCCTGCAGCTCCTGTCCGTGATTCCAAGGTCTGTGTCCTCCAGAAAACCCAATTTCACCTCAAACCCTGGCTGTTCCATCTCCAACTCCATCGTGCTGGGATGTCCCTCATGGAATTCTTCCACAGGACTACAAGAGTATTGTAGCTTTTCCTGAGCAGGCTCCACACCTCATCCCTGGGGCAGAGCAGAAGATTTGGGGGAACATTTTCCTAATTGAGGTTCCCAAACGAGCCAGGCCCGAGCCAAGGCCTCGCCGCCTTTTAATGCAGGCCTAACAACATTAAACCCAAACACAGGGCAAGGCTGGGCAGGGAATCAGACAAGCCATAAATTCAAGCAGAGGATATGAATTCCGTGCAGGCTGCAGCGTTGGGGTTAACGTGGGTCTGGAAGCAGTTTAGGGAAAACCTGGAGTGGCTAAGGGCCAGCTCTGAGCTGAGCTGCTCCGGCCTAATAGTTTCCTTCAGGCAGGCTACTCCAGCTCACTAATAGGTTTTAATAAAAACTTCCAATTGGGCCAGTAAACCCCTCATTAAGCTGTTTTTAAAGCATGAATTTAAGAGGGCCGGGGGTAAAAGGTCAGAGGGAGTTTTTAATTCAGACCGGCTGGCAAAAGGTGCTGTTGTGATTGAAAACACCAGAGTTCAAGTGTCCAGGGCCACATAAACATCCGACTCTGTCACTAGACCTGCTTAAGTGACAGCTTGAAAAATAGATTTAATAAGACAGAGAGAAAAGTTTCCCACTCTTACACCAGCAACAGCAGAGCCCAATATTAGGCAGGAGCAGGAACAGTTGGGAAGCAGCTCCAGCCCTCCCATCCTGGTATGGGGGGATGAATAAAGAGCCAGCATGGCCAGCTGGGTGTCCAGCCATTCCCAGGGGTCTGGGACACTCAAATCCAGGGTCTCCTGCTGGGAAGGGAGCAAAATTCTCTGGGAATAACATGGAGCAGTCCAGCCCCACTGCTGCAGTGCACCCCGCAATGACGGGGTGGCCTAATTAAGAAAGGGTTTGAGTTTCTCTTTGTCTCCCTTAAAAGGTGAAAAGCCACAACTTTCTCGATTTGGATGTACGCTAATACAAAGACACCTCACAGAATCTTCTGGACTTCACCTTAGACCTGAGGCTATCTAGTTGGACCAATGTCAAAAGTCCCACCTAAGCAATTGGTCCAGCTCCACCCCTGGCCATGGGCAGTTTTTATCCCAGGTCTACTCCAAGCTGGCCTTGGACTCTTCCAGGGATGAAGCAGCCACAGCTTCTCCGCCAGAGAATTCTTTAGGGCAGCCTCCCCTACTGCAGAAGGCTCTGCAGGAATCTCCAGCTCAGCTCATCCCCCCCTTAAGCCAAGCTTTGGGCTTGCACCAGTGAAGTTTGACCTCACCTGTTTCATTCTCCTCTCATATTTTCCTCCATGAGGACAGAGCTGCTCTCTAGGCCAGTGCAGCTAAAGGAAAATTTCCCCTCTTTCCCGGGAACACTCACAGAGCAGAAACATCTCCTCTATCTCACCCAGAACCCCAGCTGTGCACTCGAATATTTAATTTTATGTCAATGCACATCTAAAATTTGAGATCCCTGAAGACCTTTTAAAAGAAAATCCTCCTTGGAACAATTTGCATTGAAGCAAAGAGTGAGGAGTTAACATGTGATGGAGAATTACAAATACTCAGCTCTCAACTTTTTATTCTATTTCTAATCAAAACACACTTCAGCTCAAATTCTGAGCTAAGATGCAATATCAAATTGGGGGGCATTTTGGGGAGGACCTCAGTTATTTGCTCATTCCATGTTTACAGATAATGGAAAAAAAACCTTTGGAGTTTGTTCAGGGATTGTCTTCTCTCCACACCAAAATTAACAAGGAAGTTTACTGGGGGGTGTGGGGGGAAAGCTTTTGCTTTTAAAATGTGCTTCTAATTCTGGCCTGCAAGGAGTGCAGAAGCCAAGCTCTGGAATGATCCCTAAGGAAACATTTGCTTTGGCTCCAAGCAGGACACTTTAGAGCATCAGGAGTCAAATGGGATCAGCTGCTCCTCCATCCTTTCTGTTTAATGATCCCATTGATAGCCACGAGGGCAGCAGATGCATTCCTGCCTGCTCCTTGCTGGGAACAGGGATCCTATAACCACTGGGATAATTCAGGGTCTTTCTGGACAGTGACCTCATTTTCCCTGGATTTTCACTCTGCATAGATCCACTACAACTCACTCCATCCTTGCAGTTTTCCCTGCTTTTAACTCCAGTGCACCTTTTTTTGACCAAGACAAACTCAGGACCCTCAAATTCTCATGTGAATATCTGGGGCTCCTTAAAACCAGGAGGCAGAGCACAAAAAAGAGGAAAAAGAAAGCCTGGAAAAGAGCAGCACCTTTTCCAAGCCTCTGCTAGAGCAGGGATAATAAATCCCCACATGGAATCAGATTTCCACTGGGAAAAAAGGAGTCCTTGGAGGCAGAAGCTTCCTCAGGAACTCCTCTCCTAGGAGAGAGCCCAGGGTCAGAAACAGCAAAGGTGGCACCACCACAGACCTGCTCTCATTCTAAGATAGGAGAATTTTCTCCTTAATTTTCAGGAAGGATTAAAGCAGCAAATTGGCCTTGGGGGTTTCTTTCTAACCCCAACAGCACAGAGGGAACCTGGAGGGAGAGGCAGGCTGAGCTGGGCCAGGCCACACCAGCAGGACACCTGGAAAGGGGCTCCAGCAGGGAGAACATGAGGGAAAAGCCTTGGAACTTGGCCTAGCCAAGCTCGAGGAGGAGATTTAGGCTGAGCAGGCTAAATTTAGGCTGATTTAGGCTGAGATTTAGAACGGAGAAGCCAGGAAAGCTCTGGAGGAGCAGCCTGGTCCTGTAGCTGTGCTCCAGTGAGGGCACATCCAGCCAACTCCCCAAAAAAGCCAGCCAGGAACAGTCCCACCAGAACAGTGCCCTTCCAAAAATAAAAAAGAAAAGTGGCCCTGGGCCTGGATCTGTGCCCACCCACAGAGAGGGACCCAGGTGCCACCACTACCCCCTTACTGAGGGCACCACACCGGGCCCAAAGCCAGGTTTTACATCAAAATAACAATAAACTAAGCCTAAAGTGATCCCAGCCCAGCACAAGCCCTGGCTGATGCCCACTCCAGGATCTACATCCCAGAGCAGCTCCTCAGCTTCCAGGGACAAGCCCAATCTGGTGCTCTGCATTTTTTCCCCAGCTCATTGCCTCCTGTGAGGAAGGTTTTTAATCCCTTTTCCCTGCCAGGACTAAGAGCAAAGAGCAAAACCTGTGGCAATACCAGTTGATACCACAGCTTATTGTTATTTCCAAACTCTGGAGTTCTTTAAAATTCACAGGGACAGCCTGGAGTTTGAATAGAAGCTCCCAAAATCCATCCTGAAATATAGCAAAAAAAAAAAAAAACCCAACCAAAAAAAAACCCCACACTTCCTGGAGGGGGATAGGAAACAGTCAGCACTTACAAAGAACTCTCCAGGAATTATTATTATTTTTTTTTTTTTAAGGATCTTGCTTTGAAGTAGATGCTCCCAAAGAACGAGGCTTCCAGAGCTCAGCAATATTTAATGTACTGCCCCAGCAATGGATGACAATGTTGTTGTTTCAGCTATATTATAACACAAATATTGTGGTTTTCCTGTATTCTAACAAAAGGAACTGCAGATTTACATCTCCTTCATCTCATTCCGAAGAAGCCCTCACGCCAAAAACGGGGAAGGGAGAGACCCCACTGCGTACAAAGGGCTCCTGGGAGGGGGAATTTTGGAAAAACTCTACAGGGATGGGGCAACTTTAAACTTTTTAAAAGGTTTTATTCCATTATCAGCCTCGTAGATGGGTGAGACACAGAAGATATTACATGTAATGCCACTTTATCATAACTTATTTCTTGGTTATAATACTTTATAAATGGTTTTTAGCTTATTAGTTTTTAATAGTGTTGTTTTTATATATATAATGATTTCCAAGCTCTACGGCCTGGAAAAGTCATGGTTACAAAATTTAACTACAAGAACCTCCTGTCCATTTTTTTATTTCATTTTCCTCCCCTACTTTCCCCCTCAAAACTCCCAAAAATATGATCCTCACAACATTCAATTAACTACATTCAATGTAGAATATTACACATTAAAAGCAATGATCTTTCCAGCTAAACTCCAACATTTTTCTCCTTTCAGATGATGTTCCAACCCTGTCACTCCTAAAAACATTCTTGTTTCAGGTACCATAAACCATATATATATATAGAAATAATAAATGGTTTTTAGCCTAACAGCTTTTACTACACCATGTTGTTAATACTTCTAACACTAATTATTATTTTTATCTCATGTGGTCTTGCTACAATGCATCTTTCACAGTTCTAATTCTCCAAAATATCTGGTCTGTTTGCAAGGCCATCTTTTGAAACTTATTTCTAGGTCAATTTCTCTCTCAACAATTTTCTTTATTCCATAACCTTTCTAATTTAGTACACCTTTTCTCAGAGCAAAAACAAAATCAAAATTTAAACATGCAAGAGGGGGAAAAAAAAAAAACCGCAACATTTAAACATGCCAAAAAAAAAAGCAAAAAAAAATCAAAATTAAAAAAAAATCAAAACATACCAGACAAGGAGCAAAAAGAAAAATCAAAATTTAAACATGCCAAAGGAAGAGCAAATCAGCTAGAATAATGGAAAAGCTACATACCCACAAATGCATCAAAAAAATATTACTGCAGCTTTTGGCTCATTTTTAGTCACTTACCAAAGGAATACCTGCAAAAGAAAATGAAGAAAAAGCAAAAGAATTAAAATTTGGCTTGATAAATTCAAAGGAATAACATTTTGTGTTGGGTTTGTTTCTCAATTTTGATTAAAACTGACTTTTAATCCCAAAGTTCAGCAAATTTTAAGATGCAGTTCTTAAATAAAGAAAAAAAAATAAAATTTTGTTTATTCCCAGTACGGCTTCAATCCCACATCAGCACTTTCTTTGTATTTATTTATATTTATAGCATATTAAACTAACCCAAAAAACCAAAAAAACCCACCCCCAATACTAAAAAACACACCAGATTTCAAAGATTTTTAGAAGGATTTGCTATAACTGAAAATATCCTGAATAAATTACATCTTATACTCATCAACAATGGGTTTTTGAACTAATCAACCTCAATATTTTGCACCATATTTAACAATTTCCTGCAGATTTACTGATGCATAAAGAAATAAAAAAAAGGATAATTTGTAATTAATAATATAAATTATTAACATATACTATATATTAATTATTATTACTATTTATTATTAATAAAATATTATTATTAAGAATCCCCTGAGGGTCATTTAAAACACAAAAACCCCTTAAAAATGAGGAATTAATAAAATAATAAATAGTATTTAAATAAATAAAATAAAAAGTATTTTGCTGAACCTTGTGAAGTTTTCTGATGTATAAAGAAATAAAATCAGGATAATTTTTAATTTAATAATAAAAACAGCTTTTTATGAAGTTCTCATTAAGGGAACCTCACTTTGCTGATCCCCATCACACTTGTGGTGCTGGAATTATTCTCATTTCTAGGCAGAAAACCCCCCACAAAATAAGGAATTAAGAAAATCTTGTATTTTGCTGAACCACATGAAGTTTTAACATATAAAGAAATTTAAAAAGCAGGATAACTTCATTAAAAGCTGTTTTTATTATTAAATTACAAATTATCTATCACTAAGGGAATCTCCACCACGTTCATGGTGCTGTTCCTCACAGGAATTATTCTCATTTTTTGGCACAAGAACCCCCTGAGGTTCATTTAAAACACAAGCCCCCGCCAAAAAAAAAAGGAATTAATAAAATCTTCTGTTTTGCTGAAGCACATGAAGCTTTCTGACGTGTGCCTGGTGCTGATTACATCAATCCAGGCTCCTGGCCTCGTCATGTGCTGACAGAAAAACACTTGTGGATTTATTTCTCTGAAGAAGCTTGAAGTGAGACAAATGCCAAGGAAACCAAAGCAAATGGCCCACTCAGAATCCATAAAACCAGCAGGAATTCTTGCAGGGATTTTTTAGTTTTTAATAGGTACAAGCAGGGCATGTTCCCAATTCCCACAGATTTCAGGTTGGGGTTTAGAATTTAATCACCAGTTTTCCTTTTCAGGGTGTCTATAACGAGTTAACAGAAGGATTTATTAAAAAATAATGGGTTTGGTTCCCCCCCCCGCACCCATCTTGTTATTTGAAACATTCCCAACAGATAATAAGGAAAAAAAGGAAAAACATGGATTTGATTTTGCAGGCTTGGGGGTAAATTTCACCAGTGATCTGCACATTGTCAAAGCCAGAAATTCTGCTGATTCAAGGTTTATTCCACTTGGATTGCCTAAATCCCATTAAAAAGTGATGTCATGGCTGTTTTCTGCTGGGAGAACAACATTTTTAGCCCTGATTTGTCAAAAAAAAAAAAGTTGTCAAAAATCCATATCCCACTTAGCCTAGATCAGCTGGGAATCATAAACAGCATTTAATATTTGAGTTAAATTGTTTTCACCACCTTGTCCTAGTGATTAATTCTAGCTTCAGGATATTCCTGGGAAGTAAAAACTGAGAGCAAAACCTGGCTTGAACCCCGTTATTCCCAAGGAAAACATTTCCTGCTGGCAGGGGTTTGAGAACACAGCTCTGCAAAACCTTCCAGGGATCAGGAATTCCTAAACCTACCCAACACAAAATGCCATTTTTTTCCAGAAAATTCCTTTTCTCCTGCATGCAGAGCATGTAGGATAATAGTTTTTATTTGCTGAAGGAGGAGCTCATCAGCCAGACTTGCCCCATAAATTCACATTTCCTTCCCCACTCAGAGCTGCACAGGTTATTTAATGCAGGGCTTGTTTGGGACAGGGATCTCTAAATCTGTAAAACATTCCCACAACAATATTCCAAATAGAGTCCTTTAAAAATAGGATAAAGCAGGCAGATTTTAGCTTTATATCTATGGAAGTTCTGAGGAAAATCCAGCTGAATTTGTAATAAAAATGGAAAAAAGACAACACCACCAGCTCCTTCCAGCTAAATTTCCACAGGCAGGAAAATTCCCTGCTCATCCCTAAATCTGCAGCTCTCCACAGAGAACATCTTCCATGGAAAATGAACCTAGCTGGAAACCTCCATCTCCACCACAAATCCCTCTCCTTCCCTGGGCTCTGGAACTTGGGATGAGGGAGAAATTATCTGGGAACAGGCATATTTTCTGTTCTCCATCAGGATTTGGTCCCCAAAGGGAGGTTTCCAGGAGGTGAGAGCTCCACTGTGCACTATCCCATCCCTGGGAAGGTTGGGAATGTGGATTTTAAATATCCAGGGAGGGATGGAAGCAGGAGATCTCTCCCCTGGAGCAGCTCCAGGCCACAAAAATTCCAAAAATTCCAAATTCCATCCAAAATTCCAGTAACAGGGAAAGCTAGAGGAGCCCTGCCACAAATCCAGCAGGATGTTAAAGAGGGTTAAAGCCATGGAAGTACAGAAAATGTGGGAAATTCACCTGAACCAGGATGGAATTGGGAAAGAATCACCCCAGCCAAGCAGAAATTGAGATTTCTCCACCCTCAGCAGGCATCCAGCCTGGGATTCTTCCACATGGACATTTAGGAGGCTTTTCCATAAATCTGGCCTGGATCTTCCCATCACACAAAGGAGCAGCTTTTTGTCCTGTCCTCAGGCAGACAGGACAGAGAACAGAATCCTGGCCTGGTTTGGGGTGGAAGGAGCTCAGAGGTCACCCAGTGCCACCCCTGCCATGGCAGGGACACCTCCTCCTGTCCCAGGTGCCCCAAGCCCTGCCCAGCCTGGCCTAGGCCACTGCCAGGAATGACTTCAGCACCCCTCTGTGCCAGGGTTCCAACCTCTCTGCTTCTTCCACACACCTTATCTCTGTCTCCTTTCCCTCAGCTAATTAATTTAATTAGCTTTTTTTAATTTTCCCTCAGCTAATCCAACTCAGCTCCTTCAGCTTTTCCCCCTCTGCCAAGGCCTGAGCCTCTCCTGAGCCCAGCCTGGCACTTTCAGAGCAAAGGGACACTCAGACACTGCCACTTGCCTGGCTCTGAGCAGCGGAAAAGCTCATCCACAGCTTCCAAAAGTTACTGAAAGCTTGGTGGAAAACCACAATATACCAACCAAATTAAAGCTGTAAACACTTAGGATGGAAAAATACCCTTTTTTTTTCCCCCCCCCGGGGACCTGGGGATTCGCTTCCCCAGCCCAGTTGGGAAGCATCACTGGCAAAATCCATCAAAATGAGATCCAGGATTAGTCTGGTGCACCATTAATTTCAAAACATCATTAACTTAAAAGTGTGGGGGTAAGAAACCTTTTTGACAGCTGGTTTTGGTCCCTGCCAAGCCTTCAGCACTGCACAGCTATGATGGGGGGAGGAAATCAGCTGGAATAGGAGCAAATGAAACCAGTCTGGTTTCTGGATTCACTTTCTTGTGGTCACAGAGCTCTAAAAGCTGGGATGCTGTGCTCTGTAATTACAACATCCACATTTAAATGGGAGGAATATTAAAAATAAAGGAGGAGGTTTTCTCCTCAGGGCTGGAGCCAAGGAGGGGGTGAGGAATGGGATTCCCATTCTGGGCACCCACCTGGCTCCTCCCAAAGCATCCCACTGTGCTCCCTGGCAAGGCCTGCTCAGGAGAGCAAATGTGAAAAATGTGAATTATCCAGCACTCACCAACTCTGCCCATGCTCCTTTCCAAAGTCAAAACTCATTCCAAAGCCTGCCTTAGATGACTGCGCAACTTCTCAGACTCCTGTGGGGTTTGCTTTGGTCAAATCCTGCCAAAAGCTGAGGTTGCAGCCTTGGGAATCCCACTGAGAACTGCTCCTTAGGCTGGACACTGAGTCCAGGGAAAGGGGAAATGGGAACAGAGCCCAGGCTGAGCATCCTTGGGCTGGGATCAGCTCCAGGAACAGGTGCCCAGCTGGACACTGAGGGAAAACCTCAGGATCAGCATCAGCCTGGACACATCCAGGACCTAGAACAAGTGGGAATCACCTCACTGTGATTATGCTGCTACCAGCAGAAAGGTCCTGCAGGTGAAATCCCAGGAAGACAGGCTGTCAGTACTTGCTTGATTAAAAAAAGGAATCCTTTAATTGCATTAATGAACCTCTCTAAGGTTGGGCCCTGCTGCCAAGTGCTCCGCAAACTGAGATTCCCCAGTGCCACCTCACCCAGGACAAGTAACCTCCCACATTTCCAGGTGGATCCAGGCATGGATCAGCTCCTCCTGCCCATCCACTCCCAATTCCAGCTGAGATGCCACTGGGGTCCCTCCAGGACTGCTCCTACCCAAACCCAAGCCCAGGGCAAGGAGAGGAAAACCTTCCCCACGCTGGGATTGAGGGAGGGGGAAAACACTCCACGATTCATTTCTGCCATCAACCACAATTCAATTTCCATCTCCCACCCCAAATGTGGTTCTCATTAGCTTCATTAGCTCCCAGTTGCACTGCAAGGCAGCAGTGTCACATGGAATTAATCTCTGCTTTCATTAAAGTGTCATCCCAGCGCTCAGGGCTGCTCACAGCATTCTTTGAAACCGATCCATTGCCTCTCTTCTGGGCAGGGAGGAAGTGCCAAAAAGCAGCTTCCTGGGCAGGAAGGATGACCCCCTGAGATCCTGCAACTCTGGCCTGATGTTTGCAGAGATCATCTTTTCTTGCTGGGGACAGAGGGAGGGCAGCTCAGAGCAAAAGGGATGCGAGGCTGCGATAACAAAGAAATTCCTGAGCTCCCCTGCCAGGGCCTGATAACGGAATGAGATATTCTAACTTTTTTTCTTGTTGTTGTTGTTGATTTTTTGGGGGGTATTTTGGAGAGCTGGGAAAACAAAGCCAGGTTGCAAGAAGGGATCTGTTCACAAGGCCCTAAAAACCTCCATTTTAGCAAAGGCACTAAGATTATATCAATGAGATTTGACTGAAGATACTTCTTTTTAACACATAAAGCAGCACACTAGATTCAGGCACAATAGGAATTTCTGCTTTCACTTCCAACTTGAATGGAAAAGCTGGTGTCAGTTAAGAATTACAGCCCCTCAGTAGAAGCTTGTATCACTTCCAGACATGATAAAGCAGGATAGAGAGTGATGGGAAGCCCTTGCCAAGGTCACTCTGTCAAGCACAGCTGCCACATCCATTGCTGCCTGTGCACTGATCCCTGAGAACTTCCCACGTGTCCTGATAAAACCCAGGACACCCAGGTTGCCATTCCTTCCTTCACAGCTCCTGATTTTTTTTTCTTCCTTTTTTTTTTTTTTGCAGACCTTGGGGAAAAAAAAAAACAAGTCTTCCTGAATCATCCACACAGGATAATTTAAAAAGTATTTAAAAATTAAATAAAAGGTTAAAAAACCCTGATCCACTGATTCCTGCTGCAGCTGGGAGCTCAAAGGGGGATTTTTCATCAGGAGAGGCCAGAGGAAACCCCCAGGATGGGCAGAGGGATGGAGCTGGGATGAAAGGCTGGGACAGTCAGGATTGTGCAGCCTAGAAAAGCTTCAGGGTGACCTAACTGTGACCTGCCAGGACCTGAAGGGAGCCGGCAAGAAGGATGGAGAGAGAGAATTTCTAAGGACTGGAGTGACAGGAAAAGGAAGGATGGCTCCAGACTGGCAGAGGGCAGGGTTAGGTGGGATTTTGGGGAGGAATGTGAGGCTCTGTTTGTCCCTGGATCCCTGGAAGTGCCCAAGGCCAGGCTGGACAGGGTTAGCAGCACCCTGGGATTGTGAAAGGTGTCCCTGCCATGGCAAGGGCTGGGAATGGGATCATCCCTAAATTCCCTTCCAACCCAAACCACTCCAGGATGATCCTGTTCACACTCCTGTGCCCCCACCAAAGGGTCACAAACAAAAGTCCTTAAAAATGGGATTTATTTTTTTTTTGCCAAATCCAGCTCTGATTCACACCCTGGCTGCTTTCCAACCCAGAATAAGAAACTCAAACATCTCTAACCTTTACTGGGCTGGGTCACTCCTAAAGCACCTTCAGCCCCAGAACCCAAAAGGTATAGAAAATAAGAGGAAAAAGCACTGGAAGAGTTCGTTTAATGGCCACTAACACCCTCCTGAAAAGGGAAAACACTCCCTGAGCATGTCCTGAGCCCCAGCAGCCACTGGAGCTCACCCTGATTAAACCTTGCATGGTTCAAGAGCTTTTTAATAAGAATAAACCCCACAAACCCTGCCCCACACCAGCCCTTCCTCCTCCTCTGCTGCAGATGAACTCCTGAGGACACTCCTCTAATTGCAATTAAATCACCTGCCTCAGAGCCAAGCCTTCCTGACCTGCTGCACACTTGTCCTTCCAAAATGTCCTTTAATAAAAGATAATCTAATAAAATGTCCTTTAACAGCTGTTCTGTTCCAGCTAAAGATGAAAAACTACCAGGAATTTGGGGGCAGAAACTGAGGCACCTCCTCCTCCTCTCTGTGCAATTCTTCGGGCTTCAAAAGGCACATTTCATATTCCTTGCAGGATAAAAAGGTGCTGCTTGCTCTTCTTTCACCCCAAAATCGCTGCTGGCAGCAGCGGAACCCCCCCCTCCTTTTCCACAAAGGAAGACCACACTGCAAAGAACCTTACAGCCACCTCGGGCTGTAACATTTTATTTATTGGTCTGTTTAACTTATTCCCTTGAGCTCCTGTAAGTCAACCAGAATCTTGAAAGAAAATAAAGGCAACAGGATTTAAAAATCCCATCATTGCAGCTTTGGTTTTTGGGTTTTTTGGGGGTTTTTTTGGGGTTTTTTTGGGGGGTTTTTTTTTAATCTGTGCTGTCTGACAGTGGGCAGTGAGCTTTGGGAATACAATCACCCAGGGAAAGGAAGGGTTTTCAGATGCCAGTTGGAAATGCTGGAAGGGAGGAAACAACAGAAAAAGAGACAGGAGATCAGTGGCAGAGCAGATGAAAAGTTTGTTTCTATAAGAAAATGTAACAGCTCTCTGGAGACACCTTACTGGGGGATTAAAGTGAATTTTTCCCAGAATAACCCAGGCACTTTAGAAGTGCATTAGTGATTCAGGTACAAAAAGTGATTTAATTCCTGCTGGAATTCTTGCTCTCCCACAGATGCCCACAAACACCAATCCCACAGGGAATGACACCACAAACACAGGCTTTGTGGGGTCACCTGCAACAAGGATTTTGATTAAACCAAGCAGCTTTTCCCATATTTTTGTTTAAATGGATGAAAATTCACGCTAGGAATATTCAGGAGGGAGGAAGTGGGGAGAAAGGCAAAGCCATGGGATCAGTGGAGCTGAACTCTGGATTTGCAGGCTGCAAAATGTGTATTGGACTATGAGGAATTGCCACAAAAAATCTTTTTAAAACATTTTTAAACAGCTTCTACTCAACTCAGACTATCATCATTTTACCAATGCAGAAATGACAGGAATAATCAAGGTTAAAGCAAACATAATGATTCAGCACTTCACCCAACGGGTCAGATATTAAATATTCCTCTGCCCTGGCAGATTTTGAGCTTCTTGACAGTCTCCTACTTCAAAAGGAAAAAGTTCAAAGTGGCAGATGAGGGAAAAAAGAAAAAAAAAATGCAGTATTTTAAGGCAGACACACTGAGCTTCTGATGGAAGTGTGACACCATCACATGGGTGGCCTTGACCCCAAACACATCCAGGTTCCATCTGTACAGCCCCACAGCTGCTCTGGAAACACCAGAATGACAAAAACTGCCACATCTCAGGGTGGAAAGCACTGGGAATCTCCAACCCACATTTCCCAGGCACCAAAATTCAATAAGTTTCTCTGCAAAGTCACTGAATTTTGAGATCCAAAGTGCATCTTATTTCAGGCTGTTCAGAGTCAAGGACAATAAAATAAAGTCAAAGGACAAATTGGGCTTGGGATTTTTTTTTTTAAATCTTGGGATTTTTGACTGCCAGAACACTCCTTTATCCTGCAAGTCCCACTACAAACAGCTCAGATGCCAGTTGGAAATGCTGGAAGGGAGGAAACAACAGAAAAAGAGACAGGAGATCAGTGGCAGAGCAGATGAAAAGTTTGTTTCTATAAGAAAATGTAACAGCTCTCTGGAGAGACCTTACTGGGGGAAAAAAGTGAATTTCTCCCACAATTACCCAATCATTTTTTAAACTGGAAAAGTCAAGGGACACAAACTGGGCCTGGTTCTTGGGGTTTTAGGTTGCCAAAATCCTCTTATCCTGCAAACAGCTCAGAGGAAGAGTTTTCTTGAGGGTTTTATGACCCTCCAACAAGGCCTCAGCTGCTCCTGGCTGTGCTGTCCCCAGGCTCGTGGATATTCCCCAGCTGCCAGGTGGGGCCAAGGCAGGCAGGGAACATGTCCTGCCCTTCAAAGGCCACACTTTTTGCTCTTCTAAAGCTTCCCCTGGCTGAGCCCAAGCCAGCTGGGCAGCAGTTGAAAGAGCTGCTCCCTCAGCAGCCCAAAACAAATAGGGACATTTAAAATTAAAATGGACAAAAAGGCGATAAAAAGAATAAATTGTCCCCTCACTGGCCTAAAGAAGAGAGCTCTATTCCTGCAGATCTTCCCTGGAGTGGCTGCCCAGGGAAGCTCAGCAGAGGATTTTGGTGGTTTTGGAGAGCCCAGGATTGCACAAAAACTCCAAATAATGTTTTTATTTTGAGCCACAGCAGGATTTTTTTTCATTTGGAATTTCCTCCTCATTTCAGACACCTCTCTGCTGAGCTGCCTCATCACTCCAGCCAGGAATTCCTGACATTGTCCTTCCCCACTTTAGGGGAGCTGTGGTCTCCTGCAGGTGCTGTGGAGAAGCAGCAGAACTCACAAAAATCCCTCAACCTGCCCCAAACTGGGAGCAAGACAATGACAATGCACCATCCAACCCCACCTACCAACCCGTGTGAGAAGGGAGGTTTAAAACCAGCCTTGATTTTAAGACCAGCTTAAGTTTTAAGGCCAATGAAACCAATAAAAGGTATCAGAGTACCCAGATTTTGGGTTGTCTGAGCTCCTCCCTCTCCACCACAATTCCTGAAGGAGAGGGAGAAGTGAGTGAATCCTGCTTTGTTTTTTCCCCTGTTTCCCTTCACTGGAAGCAGCCAGCATCCCTCTGCCCAGGGAATTCCATGCCACACTGGAATAATCCAGCTTTGACCACGCACTGACCCATCCCAGAGGATCTGATGAAAAATGAGCCCACAGCTCAATGAGCTGCTTGAATTCTTCTCCCTCAGCCCTTCACAAGAGCCACCTCATTTCCTGGTCAACAGAATATTAATAGGAAATAGAGATTGAATATTAAGAGCAAAAGAAGCTGAGGGAACATCTCTAATCCTCCCTTTCTCTCATCCCTTCCCCCTTGGTGTGATTTTGTTGTACACCAAATTTCAACCCCTACATTTCAAAGGAGAAAAAAAAAATAAAGATCCAGCCTTAAATATCAAGAGTCAGTTCCTTTCAACCACAACTCCAGGCTCTGTGAGCATTCCTGCCAGGCAGAGCATTGTCCTGGAGCTGGGAAGGGACCCCAGCCCTCAGCCCTGAGCTCCTCCTGCTCAGGAGCAGGGGTTTGGAGGAACATTCTCCTCTGTTCACTGGTGCAGGGTTGGGTTTGATGATCCTCATGGCTCCCTTCCCACTGAGGTTATTCCAGAACATTCCCTGCTGCCTTACCCCAGCTGTGCAGTGCTTCCCCTCCTGGCTCTTGCAAGAGAATTCCCAATTAAAAAATCAATTATTGCTTTTAGGGTGGTTTCTCAGTTTCCAGCTCTGTCCAGGAGAGAGCTGCAATTCTGTATTTTAGATTAAGCACAGAAAGCTTGTGGGGGGAAAAAAAGAGAAACCCTGACTCCCTGTAAATCACCCTGCTGCAGGGAAGGGACCCCAGCACTCATCCCTGAGCTCCCAGTGCTCAGGAACAGGGGTTTGGATATGGGGCTGCTGGAGGAGAGGAAAAGGCTCCTCTCTGTGTCCCCCACCCTTGGCCTCTTCCTCAAAAAAGGTGCCAAAACAGAGTTCACCAGGCACAACTGGAATTATTTTGGGAAAACCTCAAGAGTTCTGCAGGACTGTCAGAGGAGGCAGCACCCCCCATGCCAGGAAAAGTGGGAGCAGAGGAGCAGCACAGCACACACTCCTCCAAGATGTGGAAAAAAAACACATTCCAGGTGGGGTTTTGTTTTTTTTTTTTTTAATAAAATTATATGAGCTCTACAGCCACAGCATCAGCAGTCCAGAGAGCTGTGGGCACTAATGAAGAGAGCCTGTCTTAATTATCCCACTGCTCCAGGAATTAACAGATCAAACCTCCAGCCTTGGAGTCACTGCAGCTCCAGAGCTCAGCTACAAAATTTTCAGGGGGAGGTTGGTGGGATTTTTTCTTTCACCCCTTTCTCCCCTCCAACCAGAAACACAAAGAGGAAGAAGTCAAGGATCACACCCAGGTTTTGCTTCTGTATCCCTCGAAGCCAGAGCAGGAGGATGCTTGAATTCCTGCCCTTTCACATTAAAACACACAAAATAGACAAGAAATTCTGGGATAATTTGGAAACAGGCAATGGAAAACCATGCACAGAGTTATTTTCCCAACTCTGTGGCTTGGTTTCACAGCTTTAAGTTCATGCTGAGTTAAGAGCTCAGAGAATGGAGCTTTTCAGAGGCTGTTCTCCTTCACCCACTTACATTCCAGCTGGAGTAGGATGGGAATGAATGGGGCAGCACATGCAAATCCTTAAAAATCAAACCCACAGAGCCCATCTGTGGAAAAGGTGTCCTGTTGGAAAGCCAGAAAATTTGGGAAGAATATCCCTGGGCACCTCTTGATGGGGGAACCTTTCCCTTCCACATGACCTCAGCAGCAGGCAGAGGCATCTCAGGAGATGACTCATGAAATTTGGGGTTTCCAGGGCACATCCTCTTCCAAACAATCTATTTGGGCCCTTAACAAGGACAAGGATAAGCCAAACTCTTTATTTTAGCACCACAGCCCTTCCCTGCAGCAGGGTGATTTACAGGGAGTC
>VXBQ01017772.1:35234-104484 GCA_013400175.1 Phainopepla nitens | reverse complement strand
GGCACCCACAGCTTCTCTGGGAATCTGTGCCAGGGCGTGCCCACCCTCCCAGGGATGAATTCCTTCCCAAAATCCCATCTTTCCCTGCCCTCAGGAAGTTTAAATCCATTCCCCCTTGTCCTGCCATGATCTGTCCATATCCCCTCTCCCTCTTTTAGAATCCCTCTCACAGAACTGGGAGGATTTTCCCTTGCTGCTCCAAGCTGCTGCTCTAGTTTCTATGGAACAAACCTCAACAAAAGGGCTAAAAAAACCAAAACTAACCCCCCCCCCCCCCAAAAAAAAAAAAAAAAAAACCCAACAACGCCGCTCNNNNAAAAACAAAAAACATCAGGTCCGGTTCACATTTGTGGCTTGGATTTCACCTCAGAGGGGAGGGAAGAGGGAAATCAGACATGGAGGTGTCGTGTCTGTGAGCTCATAAACCGGGGCCAGCAGCTTGAAGATGGAGGAGCTGAGGGACTGTTTAGAGGTTTCCATCACCAAAATGAGGAGGTGGAGGAAGTCTGGATGATAGTAACCCCATATTAAAAAATTCTGCCCTGTCAACAGGCGAGGAACTACACGGTGGAAATCCGTCTGTGCCGCTGGAACTGGGAAACCAGATGTCTCCGAGCAATAACTGTCCTGGGAAGGACGACAGGAACACGTTTGCCTACGAGTTAGGAGGGGGGAAAAAAACCCCTAAAAATTCCCAGCCGGGGTTTCAATTAAAACGGCTCAACCCAAATATTGCTGCTATTAATGGGATGTCCAGCTGTGACAGCACTGTGGAGTATCCGTGCACAACATCTGCAGCCAAGGCTGCTCAGCCCATGTGGAAGGGGAAATCCAGGCATGGCAGCACAGCAAACTGGGCCTTACTGGGGAAGGGAGGGTTTTGGGGGATGTAAAATTGGGAATATGGTGTGAACTCGAGGTTTGGGTGCAGTGGAAGCAAGCCTTGGGTGCTGCAAGAGGAACAAATCACTTTGCTGAAAAAAGCAGCACTTCAGCTCCTTGCAGCTTTTTAAGCTGTGTTTAAAAATCCTAAACTCAGTTCTAAATTCCAGTGCTAGGATGGGAGCTCAGAAAGCCGGGATTGGCACAGCAGGAGCTGCTCCCACCCTCTCAAGGAGTGCTGCCCTGCAGTGTGGAAACTCTGGGAAGATATTCCCAGTGCCCTGGGTGAGATCCAGGGTTTCTGAGCCCTCTGAGGGGAGACAGACTCGGGATGAGCATCCAGAGTTTGGGATGGTGGGAAGGAGCTGCCACCAGTGGCTGAAAACAGTCCTGGATTTTAGAATTTGGATTGGAAAAGATTAGAGTCCAACTGTTCTCCCACTAAACCGTGTCCCCAAGGGCCACATCAACTCTCAAATCCCTGCAGGTGGCAAGAAAATGCTGGGATGAGCCTGGATTGATGGGGACTTTGCATCCTGGTTCTTTCTGAAATCCCTCTCCTGAGTTCCTGTTCCTTAGGAATTCTTAAAAACCAAGTGGGATTAAAACTGCACATCTGACAGGATTTGGGAGACACATGGAATAAAGAAAGCTCCTGGTTCCTGCTTGGGGAGGTAAAGGGATCCTGGGAGGGTGCAGAGAGAAGGCAAGGCAGGGGAAATGTGAACCCCTGGAGAGGAAAACATCAGCAGCTGCGGGAGAGGGAGGCAGGGAAGTGTGGAGTCCCTGGGAATGATGAAACCTGAAGAAATAACTTGGGAGAAAAGTGTGGAAAACCCATGATTCTGTGGAGAAATAAAAGAGGAGGATGAGGAAGGTGTGCAGGGAAGGTGGGATGCTCCAGCCCTGCCCTCTTTGTATTCTGGTTCCTCTCTCAGAGAAAGGGAAACATTGGGATGGTGGAGGAGAGGGAGGGAGCACAGGGCTGTGCCTCCCACCTCCTCAGCTCTGACCAAACGCATCTACCCAAGCTCCTTTTCGAGAGGCAAAGCACAAAAATTTCCTAATTTTTCCATCCAAACCTGAGCCCTATTGCAACCCTAAGCTCCTGGGGCACCCCTGCTCTGTCCCACCCCATCCCTGCTCAACAAAAAATCCTCCAAACTTTTCTATCCAGATCCATGCCCTCACGTCCCCAGTGTCCCCAATGGCTCTGTCCCACATCACCCCTGCTCAGCATAAAATCCTCCAACATTTTCCATCCAGACCTGTGCCCCTGTGTCCCCCAGTGTCCCCAAGCTCCTGGGACACCCCTGCTCTGTCCCACACCATCCCTGCTCAGCATAAAACCCTCAAACATTTTCCATCTGGAGCTGTGCCCTCACATCCCTGGTGTCCTCAGTGGCTCTGTCCTACCTCACTTCTTCTCAGGGCACAAACCTTTCCAGCCTTTCCCACTCAGACCTGTGTCCCTGTGTCCCCCAGTGTCCCCAAGGCCCAGGAACACCCCAGCCCTGTCCCAGCCTGGTGCAGGGCTGTGAGTGAGCCATGGTTTGGTGTTTCCTGCCCGGGACAGGAGCAGGGTAATGTCTGTCTGCTTTTCCTGCCTGTCTCACTCCGAGGAGCAGCACGTTCCTCCTTGCCTGTGTTTATGGAGCTGCAAAAGGAGCTCTCTGCTGCAGCAGTGGCGACTTGGCCAGGCTCCAAGGGGACCCTCAGCCACTTCATTTGCAGGGGCTGCAATCAGGGAGGGGGGGAACCCTTCGGGGGAGCAATTGCAGCGCTCAGACGCCTGCGCCGGGCTCTCATTTCTACCTCATTAACTTTACAGTTTGACAACTTCACAAGGCAGGGACTTCTGTGGGGATTGCTGCCGGTGGCAGACAGTGTCTCTCAGTCCCGGGGTGACCTCATGCACTGGTGCAATGGGTTTTCCTGCAGCCCTGGGCTGGCTGGGTGTCCCCAGGGTCACCTCGGGGCCCCCTTGCTGCTGTCACAGCTCCTCCAGGTGAGGCCTGGCCATGGTCTCGCACACCACGGACGGCTCCGTCCCTGCTCGGCCCAGACAAAGGGAAAGCCAGGCTTATGGCAAAGTTAGTTAAAATTAATTAGCTCTCTAAAAGCAGGAGAGGACCCAGTGCCCTCTTCCCAGCGCTCAGTGGTCTCAGCACAGACGCTGAATTAAAAGCTCTGTTTTCTTTTGCCATAAAGAAAATGACTGCGAGGCGCGAGGGGAGAGGCGCAGGGTTGGAAACACAACTTTTATAACCTTTCTTCTGTTTATAAGGATGGTTTAACCTTTCAGACTTTCCAAAAGCTTGTTGCACAATCCTTGTCTGGGCTGGCTGGGGCCTTGTGCAGAGGCAGGTGAGTCTGGATGGGCTGGAGCAGGGAGGGAGGAGGGAGAGCGGTGAAACACAAACACCCGGAGCTGCAAAGCCTCAGGAAAAGCCCAGAAGCAATAGCTGGGAAAGATTAGAAATTCTCATGCTCCAGTGCTCTGCAAAGCTCCAGTGAACAGGGGGAAAGACAACCTTTCCCTTCTGGACACCTTGGCTGCCTGCTTGGTGCTGCTCTCAGCTGGCCTGAGTTGCTCCTGAAGGTGAGGGAGGCCCAGCTTGATTAAATTCCTCCCTCAAAGCCCAGTGTGGGGATTGCTGCAGCTCCAGCAGGAGCTGCTTTATTCAGGGGGCAATGCATCCCTCACTTCCTGGGATTTTGGATTCAGCCTGGGCTAGAGGAGGCAGGGAATGCTGGACTGCAGGTGACAGCTCCCAGGGTGGCCTTGTCCTGGGTGAGACACTCTGCAGCCAGGCAGCAATGCCAGTTTGGCACAGTGACCTAGACTGGGCCTGCAGACCCTCTCTGAGCTCAGACTGATCCCACAGCTCAAGGAAATGTAGGAAAGCCAGGAGCTGAACCAGGAAAATGCCTCTCACATGGTGCTCAGCAGGGAAGGCATGAAGAGAAACCTCCTCACACAACCGAAAGCCACATCCCAGAGAAATCCCACTGGGAATGTGGACAGGACAGTTGTTTGGCTGCTGAGGGGCTGCTCCATGGGCTGAGAGCAGGATCATGACAGGGAGCACGGGCAGGTCATGGAGGGACTGGGGAGGAAGGGGAGGAGGAGAAGGAGGAGCAGAACGTGCTGGGTGTCCAACAGAGGAGCTTTGTTTGGAACCACTACAGGTTTGGAGCAGAGGATTCTTCCTGGCAGAAGAACAAGTGACAGGGTCAGGTCCTTGCTTGAGCTGAGAGAGATGAGAGAGATGAGATTAGATTAGATAAGAGCCTGACCATGCAGTGCCAAACCTGCAGCTGGCACTGCCCAGAGGTTTGGGATTTGGAACAAAAGCCCTGTGAGGAACCACTGAGGGAGCTGGGGTTTTTCAGCCGGGAGAAAAGGAGACTCAGGGGTGACCTCATCACTCTCTACAACTCCCTGCAGGGTGGCTGTACTCAGCTGGGCTTGGGCTCTTTCTCCAGGAACGGACAGAACGAGGGGACACAGCCTCAAGCTGTGCCAAGGGAAATTTAGGTTGGATATTAGGAAGAAGTTCTTCACAGCAAGGGTGATAAAGTTCTGGAATGGCTACCCAGGAGGTGCTGGAGTCACCGTACCTGGGTGTGTTTAAAAAAAGCCTGGATGTGGCACTGGGTGCCAGGGCTTAGCTGGGGAGTTGGGCACAGGTTGGACTCGGTGATCTTGGAGGTCTCTTCCAGCCTGGTGGTTCCGGGATTCTGGGATTGATTCCCGCCATTCCCAAATCCCTGCAGTGTGCAGGAGTCCTCTCCTCTCCCTGTGGGAGCTCTGTCCTGCAGGATGAGCTGAAGGTGTGGTCTCCTGGCCATCCTGAGCAGAATCCACACTGGGAGTCACTAATTAGGAACAGCACAATTCCACTCAGGAAGATTTAGAGGCAGGAGATAAAACGTGGGGCACAACCTCCTGCAGTTACAAAGTGATTCTATTTTCCCTTTCCTCCAAAAGGAGATCAAAGAGGCGTTTGATGGAGTTAAAACTCGGGGCCAGCTCTTTTGATGGCATAAATTGACTTCTCTCCAACTCAGCGCAGGTGAGAATCTGGCTTTATCTATTTAAATTAAAGCTGGTGCAGCACACGAGGTTATAAACTCAGCGAGGCAGGATTATTGTTACAGCAAACAGCTCCAAGCTGCCAAAATGGTCGGAGTTAGATGGGAATCAGGATAGGAAAGGTCATGGCTGTAACAAAAATGGGAGTATCAGGCTGGATTAGTTCACCAGCAGGCGAACAAAGGGATAGGGTGCTTGGAGAAATGTGGTGAATCCTTGCAAGCCTTTGAAAGCAGCCCCTGCTCAGCCACAGTTTGCTGCTGGTTGGGCAAAGGGTTGGGCATGAGGTGAATTTCATGGAAATTCTTCACCTTGCCCAAGCCAGAGTGGGGCAGGCTCCTGATGAAAGCTCAGATTTTTATTTACCAGGCTGAGCTGGGGTTTGGGAAGCAGCAATCCCTGCCTTGGAGCACGTGAATTACTCTCTGCCTTCATCTTCTTGTTCACTTGTTGGAGGTGAATTCTTTCTCCTTCCTGAATTCTTTCTCCTTCCTGTTGCCTTTCTTCATTGCCTGTAGCCTGACTTATCTCAGAACTTGCTGGTCATTCCCACTGTTCCCTGACTTTACTCACTTCCCTCTCCTTCCATCTGGTGCAAATTCAGAGTTTTCACTCTGGAATTCCTCACCTTGTAGCCCTGAATCACAGAGCAGGTAGAAAAAAAAAAAACAAAACCTTTGCTGTAAAGCAAATAACTCCTGTCTCCCTGCCTTGGAGCTCCCCCCTGGCAGGCTCCTGCTGCCTCCACCCCATGGGGGAGCTGGGTTTGGGATCTCAGCAGGCTCCATTTCCTGGGGAATTATCAGCTCTATGTGCCCAGTAGGGACAGGGGATGACCTTCCTCCCCTTTGGATACAGCAGATCTCTGCCCTCGGGGTGCCTTGGCTCTGTGGAGAAGCCATTTGGGAATTCCCAGCCCTGTGTGATGGGGCTGGGGTCGGAATTTGGGCTGGGGTTGGAGTTTGAGGGCCAGGGAAGGCTGAGATCTCCCAGTTTCCCATTTCCTGGTGCTAGGAGCACTGGGGCCAGCATGAGGGACAGCCCACGGTGCCACGTGGATCCCAGAAAATTAGGAGCCTCATTTCCATCTCACCCCCTTCCCCTCTCCCACATGGAATCCTCACCCAGCTGATATTCAGTCATGCAGCAAATTAAACCTGCAGGAAGATGTTTCCAGCTGTTCCAAATTAATTGGGTCGCTTGATCCTGGTGGCATGGTGGTGGCATCACCCCTGGCCTGGGGACACTGCCACTCTCCAGCCCTGCTGTGAATCCCAGCTCCATCCAGCTCCTGCAGCTGTCTGCTGTGGGAGTGAAAAAGTTTGGGCACTCATCCCGAAGCATAAACCCCAGTTTTTTTTTAAATTGGTTTTTATTACCATGAGGAGGTTTCTGGGCCTGTGACTGCCTTCAGTGCTCAGGGCAGATCCTGGTGACAGACTCCAGCCAGGACCAGTTTTACAGGAAAGGGAACCCCTGCAGATGCAGCTTGTACAGAAATTTAGGTTGGATTCGACCATCTCAGAGGTTTTACCAACCTAATTTGTTCAGTGATTCTGTGGAAATCAAAAGGATGAGCACAAACTTCTCCTGACAGACCCTGGAGAACCTTCCAGGGCCTAAAGGGGCTGCAGGAGAGCTGGAGAGAGACTTGGGACAAGGGATGGAGGGACAGGACACAAGGAATGGCTTCCCATTAGCAGAGATGAAGATTAGGTTGGGAAGGAATTGTTCCCTGGGAGAGTGGGGAGGGGATGGAATTCCCAGAGCAGCTGTGGCTGCCCCTGGATCCCTGGACTGTCCAAAGCCAGGCTGGGCACTGGGGCTTGGAGCAGCCTGGGACAGTGGAAGGTGTTGGGGTTGGAACAGGAGGATTTGAGGTCCCTTCCCACCCCAAACCATTCCAGGATTCTATGGGATGGTGCTGGCTGAGCTGTGGTGACCTCTCCAGTGTGCCTGAGCAGGGCCTGGAGGAAAACTCCCCTCAGTGAATGCCTGGATCTCAGTGCAGGGAGGAATCTCGGATTCTCCTCAACGTTCCAAGGCCTTCCAGCTCCTGCTGGAAGGAGTTCAGGCCTCATTTCTCCCAATAACTTCTCACTCAGCACCTCCCTGCTCTGGGTACCACTGTGCTCCCACTTCAGACGCTGGGTAATTCTCCGGGAATTCTCCATTCCCACCCAGCCAGCTCGTCTGTTCCCTCATTTATTCCTGTCTGCTCTGTTATTTATTCCCCATGATCCACCAAGAGTTAAAGGAGAAGAAAACATTTGGCTGCTGGTGGTTTCCAAAGCCTCATTACAGCTGAAATCAAGTAACCACTAAATCTTGTGTGGTTACAGAGGTCACTGCTGTTCTGGCACGGCGGCGCCAATCCCGAGGCAGGAATTTCGCTTCCCTCCCAGGAAAAGTGAGCACAGAGTTGAAGGGATGACAAGGAGCAGCCTCGTGGGGACCACAAGGGCTCTTTCATGCCTGCAGATCCTGTTTTCCCCACTGGAGCAGGGACAACGCTCTGTGTTTCCAGCAGGGAATTTCAGAGGGATTTGCCACCAACTTGGAGACTTTCCTGGATGTCCTGTGGAATGAGGAGGAATTCCTTGAGTGTGCACAGGGATGGAACCGAGCCAGAAGAAGGCTGAGCCTTGTGATGGCATTTTTGGGAATGCTGGGGGCGTATTTGGATACCCCAGTGGTGCTGGATGGGCAGCTCCAAGACCTGCTCCTGCAGGGATGGCAGCTGGGAATCTGTGAGTTATTCCAGAGGTGCAGGAGCATCCCTGATGCAGCAGAAGATGAAATTTTCCAGAGGATTCCTGGCCCCAGGAGCAGCTGAATCCAGGGATTTGTGGGCTGGACAGAGAGGCTGAAGTTTGCAGGGAAATTGCTTCCCAGCTGGAGTGTGTTAACAGCTCCAGAGTGGATCTTCCACATCAGTGAGCTGAGACATTCCATCTCCACAGGGCAGAAAGTTGGGAGAGGATGGAGCAGGGCATGGAGAGCCTGGCAGTGCCACCCACAGGGTTTGGATGCTGGAGATTCCAAACACAGCTGAAATTTGGGAGAGTGGAGCTGCCCACCCAAAGCTCAGGAAAAGCTTGGGATGTTCAGGGAAAAGAGATGGATAAATGAAATCCCTGGAAAAGGCTGGAGCAGACATTCATTCACATTTCAAACAGCCTTAATCCCATTCCTTCCGTCCCATGCCAAGGGAATCAATCCGAGCTGGATCGTGTGAGCTGTGAATGGAGAGGGCTGCTCAGCGTGGCTGAGCTGATCTGTTCGAAACTCACACCTTTAATTAGCTGGAATTAATTGTCTCGAGTGTCACCGCATGCAGGCAGAGCCGGGGGGGGGATTTAGAAGGAAAATTCCAGAGGTGGCTCCGTTCCCTTCCCGTCCCTCCTGCTCAGGAATGCCCCAAGAGCTGATTGATTTCAGGGGTGCTCTGTGAGGGCCCAAATGAAACACGTGCCATACAAACAAAGATGCTCCTCATTTAAATGCTCCTTTCCCTTTTCCTTTCCTTTCCCTTTTCCTTTCCCTTTCCTTTCCCTTTTCCTTTCCTTTTCCTTTCCTTTCCCTTTTCCTTTCCTTTCCCTTTTCCTTTCCTTTCCTTTCCTTTCCCTTTTCCTTTCCTTTTCCCTTTCCCCAGGATATCACCATTCCTCCATGGGAATTGCTCTCCCACCAGGAGAAACCCACAAGGATGAAACCCAGATAACAAAACCGAGATAAACCCTGAGATTTTCTCATCCAGCTCCTTTCCCTCTCAGCTCCCCTGGATAAGAGCAGCCACGAGGTGCCCTCAATGCCAAGATGGGATTTCTCTGTTCTTCCCTCTGCCCACAGGGCTGGGATAACGCACGGAGTAATTAATTTTGACTTACAGAAGCTGGATTAAATTGGATCGAAAGGGGTGAAAATAGGATTAGGAATGGAGTTTAGCCAAGAGCAAACAGAATTAAACCTCTCAGAGAGCAGTTCAGCACAGCTGAGGGCAGTGATGGGATCAGAGGAGACAGCCTGGCACATTTTTGAGGGATCATGGCAGAGATCAGAACCTAGTACCCGAATAGATGGGGCAGAATTCAAATATGAAGTATTTTTTCAATTGTTCTTGTTGGATTTCTTGGTGCTTCCAAGGATTAATTTGAAAACAATTGTGCAGAACAAGTAGGAGTCTCCCTAAACCCCGGCCCACATAAAAGTGTGCAGGGCTTTCAACACATGCCCCGAAATCTAATTAGTCTGGGATTATGCCTGTCACAAATCATCAGAGCTGTAAGGATCCTCAGCAGGAAAACCAAGTCTTCTCCCTGAAATCCTCCTTGCACAGCCTGGACACAAAACAGGCTCAGAATTTCCATTTCCATCTCTTCCCTGGTGAAAATTCCTGGCACTCCACTGAATGCCCAGCCACTGTCAGGAGCAAACAGTGCCAGGGACACCAGGCCCATCCTCTTTTCCCAGGATTTGGGGAGCAAAGCCAGGTCAGCCTGGCACAGGACTCACCTCTCCTTCAGCTGTGAGGGAAGTGGAGAGAGTTAATTTGATTTTTTCCCCTCAGGTTTTTTTGGTCTGGTCGCCCCGAGGCAGTTCAGATCCCTGTCACTTTTCCTTCCTCCTCCCAGCCTTTTGCCTCCCCCTTCTACTCGGAAGGTAACAGTATCCTTGCTCAGACATGCATTCCTTTCTAATAAGGTATTGTGCCCCTATTTATGCCTCTTAGGTGCAGTGTGAGGCAGCTGCTGCTCCGCAGGGCCCTGGAGAGGAGCAGAAAATCCAATCCAGCCTGGAATGTGCAGGAGCAGCCGGACATCTGTGCCCGGCCAGGGGCTGCCCTCCCAACACTTCCTTTGGAGCTTTTCCCGGCTGGGTGATGCTCCTTGGGCTGCTCTGGGGGTTTTTGGGGTGCCACAGGTCAGTCAGGAGTGTAGATCTGGGATTTTGGGAGTTCTCCTGGGTTGAGGTGTTTGTTGGATCTGGCTCGCCTGGGCAATCCAGCCCTGCTGCAATGGATGTGGATTTATGGAATTACAAAGTGGGTTGTGTTAAAAAGGACCTTAAAGCTCATCCAGCTCCAACCCCAACTCCTTCCACTGTTCCAAGGTGTTCCAGGCTCCATCCAACCTGGCCTGGACACTCCCAGGGATCCAGGGGCAGCCACAGCTTCTCTGGGAATCACTGGGGTATCCCTCTCAGCCAGGAACTCCTTCCCAAAATCCTCCCTAATCCTAATCTTTGTTAATGCCAAGCCATTCCCTGTGTCCCTTGTCCCTTTTCCCAAATTCCTCTCCAGTTCTCCTGGCTGGGAGATCCAGGCGGGCACCTGCACCCCAGGCAGGCTGGGAGAAGCTCATCAAGGAGCTAATTAATGACCCTGCTGCCCGTGAGGGGCTCTGCCATCAGCCTTCCTCCCTGATTAGCCCTCGCTAATGAGGCTGAACTCTGAACCCCCCGGAAAGGAGAGATCTCCTCTCTCCGGGATGATCCGGGGGGATCTGCCTGGGATGGACGGGGTTATCTCCCAGCCTGGAGCCTTCCCCTTCCCTCGCCAGGATAACACAGCCCAGCTGGACGAGCTGATTAATTGGCCACGGCCTGATTAATTGGCCACTGCCAAAGCTGTTCCAGCCTCCACCAGGAACCAGCAGATAGCCCCCTTAACCCTTTCAGCACCTGGCACTCCCCAGAAGGGGTTGGAGATCTTCCAGGAGGGAATCATCCCGAGTTTGAGAGTGAGATGTTCCAGAAGGAGAGAATCATTCCGAGTTTGGGGGTGAGGTGTTCCTGGGATGCACAATCCTTGGATCTCTGATGCTGCTGCAGCTCCTGGGAGTCCCCAGCCCAAACTCTAGGCTACCAAATTGCTGGGAGTGGCAACAAGAGTGGGACAGGAAATTGGGAGTGGAGTTAAGGTGGTGTTCAGGTTTGCCACCCTGGTACTGACAAGGATGATTTCCAAAAAACCTTTTGTGCTTGGTCCTTCCAAATCCCTGTGGAGTTTTCTTAAATCCTGATATTCAGGAAACTTTTGTTTTGGTTTTTTGTAGTTCTTTTTTCCAAAGGGATTCATTTACAAACAGCTCAGAATCCTAGGTTTGTGTGATAAATAAAATGCAGCTCAGCAATGAACCTGATCTCCTTATTTTTCCAGGAATTGGGGATTGTCCTCAGTGCCCATCAGAGTTAGACATTCCCAGGGACAGGAATCCTACAGGAACAAGCAGTACCCTTGGAATTTTGGGCTGCAGACACCAGCAGGAACAAGCAGGGAATGATTTCAGTGTGCTGTGGATTCTTGAAGACCTTAAACAGAGGAGTTTTTCCCCAAAAATCTGCTCCAGCTCATGCAGGGCTCCTGTGTCCTGTGTGTGAGGATCAGCATGGCTCTGCTGGGATGGGGAGAACATGCCAAGTGGGTTTTCCTTCTGTTTCATGTAGGAATAGGTCAAAAATTTTATGGATGGGTTGCTTAAATGGTGTGATTTATTTTTCTTATCCTCTTACAGTTTCAGGAAGGTGGAGTTCATCTTCACAGTCTTCATTGCACAGTCAGAGGTCACAAAATCTCTAAATATAAAGCCTTTTACAGATTTATTAACCAATAAAGAATAAGAATATTTATGTTTTCAATCCAATCACTAATTAAGTCATCTTACATGTTTTGCCATAATGAGTTTTTTTCCAGCCTTCTAGCACCCAAGTTTGGAAGCCTTTTCTAAGATCTCAGATTTATTTATTTATAAATAAATTTTGTATTTATTTCTGTATTTAATTCTAAGCTTTGGCCCACAGGCCCAGTGTTCTGAGAGCTCTCTGCTTTTTGGATTCCAACAGGAATATTCTTTGGGAAGGCTGGTGGAGGAGCAGAGAAGGCAGCATGGAGGGGAATCAAAGTGGAAATGTCTCTGTTCCAAACCCAGCTGCAGAAAATACCCCGGGAGTGAGAGCCAGGGCCCTGCTTATCATAATTGGTGAATAACGGAATTATGGGGCAAGGGAAAGGTGGAATTCCCAGAAATTCTCCTGCTGAGGGGAGCACAAAGAGTGAGGGGCTGTATGGTGTCCCTGGGAGTCAAGTGGGTGGGGAAGGAGAGGGCTTTCTTCTGCTGAGCATGAGTTATAAACCAAATTTCCATGAAATGACATCCAGTCAATGCAGGATCAGGCTCTGAATGCCATGGGAGTGCTCTGGAGCCCATCCAAGGTCAACAGCCCAGTTTCCATCAGGATCGAACTCCCCGAGTTCCCCTTTTTGCTCCCCCCAAAAATCCCCTTGGGGTTTTTCACGTGGACCTTGTGGCTCTGACCATGCTGGGATATTTTCCTATCTGAGGAATCCAATGAAATCTGGAGCCACAGTGCACCTGTCTCATAAAAATGGCATTTTATTCAGGGGCAAAAAGGGAAGAAGAGGACCCAGCCCTTCCAGGTGGTTTGACAAGCTCAGTGGATGTTGCTAATTTGTTATCCAACCATAAAAGTGATTTGGGGAGAACAATGGTGACATTTCAGGACAAGTTTTCCAGCAAAACACTGACATTCTGAGGGGGAAATGCCTTATCTTTCAAAAGCTGGATTGTTCAGGTGCAGTGGCAGCAGTGCCAGCATGGAGCTGATTATTGACATTGGATTTTCCCTAGTGGTGGATGGACAAAACTCTGGGATTTGGCCTTTTTGTGTCAGGACAGGTGTGGCTCACCTGGATTCCATGGATTTAGGGAATTTTCTCAAGGTCTGATCCTATTTAATCTCCTAATTAATCTGGATAACCTAATCATGTGTATGATTAATAAATTAGGATGTGACTTTTCTGCTGGAGGAACTGGGGACGGGTCAGAAGTCCAAGACTGAGTGACCCCAAAATGAGATTATTGAGAGACAAATGCAAGGCACAACCCAGGGATTGCAGGAAAAAATCCAAGAGCACTTTGGGAAGGATGGGAAACAAACCAGGCAGACAGGGGGCTTTCAGCAAACAGCCTGAAATGATTTTTTTTTTTATTGAGCACACGTTGAGTGGGAATCAAAAGCCTGCTGGAGGAATGAAGGGATGAGGGAAAAGGGAATTGGAAAAGCAGATGAGAGCAATCCTCAAAGCAAAAAAGAGAGGGAAGGCTCAGCTCTCCACACGCTGGAGAAAGGAGGGCTTGGATTTCAGGGAAAGAGGCTCTGGATGAATTTTGCTGAAAGCTGCTGGAGCAGGGAGCAGAGGGAAGAATTGTCCCAGATCTCCTGTGGAAGTTTCCCTGATTCAAGAGCAGAAGGGAAGGGACAGATGGGACCCCCGGGGGAGATGCCGGGGCAGCACCATCAGCTCTTCTGGGACAGGGAAGTGCTTCCTGGAAATCAGTGAATAATGGAATTGTGGGGTGAGGGAAAAATGGAATTCTCAGAAATTCTCATCCTTCAGGGAGCACAGAGAGCAGCTGTGTGCTGCCCCTCGGATCCACACGGGCAGGGAAGAAGAGGTGCCATCAGCTCTTCCAAGGGCAGAAAATGGCATCTCCAGTGAATAATGGAATTGTGGGGCGAGGGAAAGGTGGAATTTCCAGAAATTCTCATCCTGAGGGGAGCACCAAGAGGGAGGCTATGTGCTGCCCCTCGGATCCACACGCACAGAGAAGGAGAGGTGCCATCAGCTCTGCCACAGGCAGGGAGAGGTGGGAGAGCCTCCCCCAGCCCTTGATGTCCCGACCCCGAGGAGCTGCAGCCCCAGGGCTGAGTGGAACCCTCAGCTCGGTCCCTTTGGGACGGGAACAGTTTCCTTTCGCAGGCAGGCAGGTATTTGTTAATCACCTGCTGCCTCTGATTGTGTTACCCGCTGAAAAGAGATCCCTGGAAGGAGCCAGAGCCCCGGGAGCCGAGCAGGGATAACATTTCACTTCGCTTGTGCGCTAATCTCAATCCTCTTCTCCCAAATCCTCTTAAACTCGAGGGGTTTTTTTTTCCAGCCACCTGTGTTTGGATCGAACACCGAGAGACATCTTCACTCGCTGAGCTCCTAACGAGCCTACTAAAATATTTATGGACAGGCTAAACGCTGCTAATTTGATCTAAAACTGTCTGGTCTCTGCCCCACCTTTTGTCTCGTTGGGCATTGTCATTTTAGGATTGTCATTTTAGGACATGCTGGTCCTTTCAGAGGGCTGGGACCGAGTAATCGAGGCTGTCATCACAGCAGAGCTGGCTCTCGAGGCAGAAATCTCCCCACTGCTCCCTTTTCATTTCCTGGCTGGGCAGAAGGGGAAGAGATTATGTGATCTGATAGGTAAAATTATCCCGTCAGAGGTGAATGTCCTCATAAAAGGCTTTTGCAGGCCTGGTTGTGTGATATCCCTGAGAAGGGGACGTTCATTGGGAGCCTTTTATTGAAGGGAATTTGCGGTCCCTGCAGAGAGGCAGAGGGACAAAAGGTGATCCGAGCTGTAGGACACGCACACACTCACAGAGGGGTCAGGGATGCAGAAATTGCTTTTCCCTGACTGGAAGGAGAGAGGAAAAAACCAGGAAAATCAACAGAACACCCCAATGTTGGATTTTGGCTTGAAGCAGAGCAGTGTTTTCCCAGCTGGGTAAAATTTGGGATGATGAGATTGGCCTGGCTGTGTGAAAAAAGAGAAAATTATCTAAAACCATTCATTGGTGGCTTTGGAGAAACGGGATCAGGGTCAATGAATCAGGAAAATGGGATTCTTTCAGGGGGACCTTCTCCCAGACCTCTGCCCAGTGCTGTCACTGTTTGAGAGGTTTTGAAAGAAATTTTTAAAAAGTGGAAAAAAAAAACCACCCAACCAAATTTCTCAGATTTACTCGGAATTATACAAAACCACGAGGGTGAGGAAGGTGCCTGTTGGGAATTCTCCTCTTACTGCCCAGGAGCTGGTGAGGACACGATGCCAGAGCTTTTCCCAGCTCCTGGCTGAGCTTTTCCTGGGAGATCTGAGCCCGAGAGTCTTCACCAACAGGAGGAAAAAAATGAGGATGTATCCCTCAATCAACCTGGGGGATTTTGGGGAAGGAGGAGCAGCAGATCCGTGTTTGCTCTTCAAACGCTGGGATTTGTTCCTGCTTCTTGGGAAGGCTGGAAGGGAGCACACTGCACTTCCCAAAAGTGTGGTTTCAATTAAAAGAAGAAAAAGCTCCAAAACTCACAGTGGGTTAAACATTCCAGTAAAAAGCATTTACGCTGCTCTTCCCTTGCAAAGTATCCCCGGTGTCTGTGGGTGATTGCAGGCAGGTGGTTCCTGTTCCTATTAAAAATGAGTAATTCCAGCTCCCCCAGGATTCCTTCAGAGACAATCTGCACAGCCCTGCAAGTCCAATGTGCCTTTTAAACCATTAAATGTTTCCCCTCCACATCCCACAGTTCTCATTCCCAAACATTTTGAAGGAGCTCTTGGCTGGCGGGTCGGGATCATCTCGCTGCGCTCAGGGAGGGGAAAACCTGCTGTCATAAATTAAGAGATTCCCTGTTCCCTGCAGCCTTCAGGGAAATCCTGGAGCTCCTGGTGGGGAAAAGGGGGAGTGGGAATTATCAGTTCTGGTCATTTTTTTGTTGATTTCTTTCTTTCTTCATCCCGAGGGCTCTGCTCCTGGTGGGATGACATCTCCAGCAGGAGAAGTGGCCAGGGACATTCTTGGTCTCACTTTGTGCTATCCCAATCTTTGTCCCAACCACCCCAAGGATGCATTTGCTGACCCTTTCCAAATGGGAATTCCCAATGCCTGGATGGGCCAGGCTGTCCCTGGGCTGCAGAATTCAAGGACGTCAAGGACAAGGAATTGGGAATTAGGACAAGGACCATAGAATTGGGAATTCTGCAGCCCAGGGACAGCCTGGCCCATCCAGGCATTGGGAATTCCCATTTGGAAAGGGGTCAGCAAATGCAGCTCCTTGGGATGGTTGGGACAAAGTTTGGAGGTTGGGAGTGGCACAAAGTGAGGCCCAGGCTGTCCCTGGGCTGCAGAATTCCCAATTCCATGGTCCTTGTCCAGAATGATGTGGCCGTGTGACTTGTAGGCAGAGCAGGAATAGTCAGTCCTGGCTGTTTTATTCCCAATTTCCCAGTCTCCTCATCCTGATGGGATGACATTTCCAGCAGGAGAGGTGGCCAGGGACACCCGTGGCCTCACCTTGTGCCAATCCCAACTTCCAATTTTTTTCCAGCCATTCCAAGGTGGATCGCTACTGCGTTTGCCGACCCCTCCCAACAAATCCCCTTCCCAACTGGAGATTCCCAGTGCCTGGATGTGGGAATCCCGAATTCCAGGCTCCTTGCCCAGCCTGAGCTGGCTGTGTGAGGACAGGGAGCATTTCCTGCTGCTCCAGGAACACCTGAAGTGCTTTGAGAAAATCCTGACTCTCCCAGTAAAGCCATCTGGAGATTTCCATTCCCAGCCTCTCCTGGTGCTCAAAAAGGAGACAAAACCTGGGGAATATTGGAGCAGAAGGCCCGAGGGCTGCAGTTTCACAGATCCCCTGGGGAGTAAAAGAACAACCACGTGCCCAGATCTTTGACTGAACATTGGGATGGTTAATCTTGCCCAGTCAGCGGTTTTTGAACAGATTCCAGGAAAGCTTTTAAGCCTGATAAAGCCGGGCCTTTTGCATTTCCAAGTGATACTTTAGCTCCCAGTGACATGCTCCACTTGTCATTCGGCTTTAAAGGGAGGTAATTAAAATCTTCCTCCGAGTCTGGTTACACCAAGGAGAGAGAACCCAAGGTAAACTGAAATAAAAAGGGAGAGACAAGCCCACAAAAATGCAATTTAGCAGCAGAAAAATGGCGAAGTGGGCAAAGATAAAAGTATCAAATGCACAACTGCTGTTTGCCCAAGGAGGGCTGGGTGATCTGGGAGGTGCAGAGACTTCCCCAGCAAAAACAGGGCCAAGGCCAGGGAATTTCCAGCAGATCTTATTTGCAGATTTTAGGGCCACTGGAAGCCACAAGACAGACTTGGAATTGTGGATTGGAATCCTGGCAGCCCCTGCTCTGTGAGGTGGGAAGTGGAGGTGAAAGAGAAATCCTCCCCCCCAAGCTGGGAGAGTTCAAGAAAAGCTTCCCAAGAAAAGTTTTGAGGAAAAATGGATCAGACTGGGTTCAAAAGTGGATCAGATTGGGTTCAAAAATGGATCAGGTTGGGTTCAAAAATGGATTAGATCGACTTCAAAGTTATCAGCTCTGCTGGGTTTGGGAAAGGGAAGGTGGAACTGCTTCCCAAATGATTGGGATGGATCCATGGAGGAGGGAGGTGCACAGCTCCAAGGGGTTCTGTGTAGGGCCGGGAGGGAGGAGCAGGATTCCATGAGGGTGGCAGGAGCTGGGAGAGCAGCTCCCTGGGAATTCAGCACAGGATTCAGCACATTCCACCCCAAAATGGCCACAGCAGAAACATCTTCCCTTCTCCTCCCAAAAGCTTCAATAAAAGGACTTTCCTTTTCTCTTGATTGTGGTGTCATTGCAAGTTCTGCTCCGTGGGGAGGAGGAGGAGGAGGAGGACGACGACGACGACGACATTCCCAAAAAACCTTCACTCCCAGACAGCTGGAACAGCTCAGGGATGTTCCAGCCTGAAAGCAGGGAAATGAAATTTTCTCCTGGGATAACACCGAACCTGCATCATTCCACAGCCGTGCAGAGGAGCTTGGCAAAACCAGACACAATCCACTGCTCTGGGATCACATGGAAAATAAAAATCCTGGGTTTTTTTTCCCCTGGGGTCATACTCTGATGCCAGACTGGCTGGAGCAGCTGGGGTTGAACCCTGGAGTTTCCTGCAAGGCGCCGGAATTCCCTCGGGCTCCGTGTGTTTATCATTTGCTGATGTAAAATCAGCTGCTTGGGGTAGTTTCCCCTTTTTTTAGGGATTATCACTCCCTAATTTCCCCATCTCTGAGGCAAAATCCTCCTCCCTGCTCCAGACAGGCCCAAATTCCAGCAAAGCAGCAGGGATGGGAGAGCAGGAAAAACTTGATTGCAACAGCTCCACCTTCTTATCCCACCTTTCTATGGGTCAAAATGAGCCCAGCGAGGGACAAAGTTCTGCCAAGAGCCCCTGGAAGAGCTTCCCTGCTCCAAAAAACCAATGGGAACACTTGGGGGAGTAGGAGAGGAGGAGGGAAGCGCGAATGATCTGCTTGGGATGGGCCAAAGCAGCTTCAGAGTCATCCCTAAATTTCTGTGTGTGACTACAGGGCAGCCTGGATCCTGTGGAAATCCTGGAATTATGGAATGATTTGGGCTGGGAGAGACCTTAAAGCTCGTCCAGTTCCATCCCCAACACCTTTCATTATCCCAGGACGCTTCCAGGGATGGAGCAGAGGGACAAGCTTTGAAATCCTGGCAAGTATCACAAACACAAAAGGTGTTAGATGAGATTTTGGGAAGCAATTCTTCCCTGTGAGGTCCTGGCACAGGTTTTCTAGAGAAGTTGTGGATGCCCCATCCCTGGAAGTGTCCAAGGGTTCATGGAGGAAGGAATGGTAGAGGAAAAACTCAGAGCTCTTGATGAAGATTCCTGAATATCTCCATGATCTCCAGTCCTTTTCTGCCAACTAAGCAGGGAAAAAAAAAAGGAAATTAGGAATTTTCCCTCTCCAAATCTCTTAGTCTGGTACCTTTAAGATGGGAAAAGAATTATTATTAAATTATTATAATAATTTTTCCATTAGAAGGGAAAAGCAGCAGCAATCATTCCTTTCCCTTCCCATTGTTTTCCACTTCGCCCTCAGGGAATATTTTGGGCTGAGTGACCTCCAGGAAAACAGGATCTGTGCCTTGCCTCGAGTCCAACTCTGAGCAAACCCCAGCTCAAAAAAGCAGGAAAAGAGCTGAAAAAAAGTGCTGTGTGTGGAATTTCTCCGAATGCCGTTGGGAAGGGCAGCAGAGAAACCAACATTCCTGTCTCCAGTGAGCATTCCACAGAAATCCTCTGAGGAAAGACGGAGAAAAACCCACCCAGCCAAGGCACAAAACAATTCCAACAGCCTCCAGAATGCCCGGGTTTGCTTTGCCCCAGCCATTCCTCAGCTCATTCCTGGGGGCTGGTGATTCCTAACCTGGATTCCTTTGGAAAAGGCTCCACAGGGATGGGGTGAGGTGGGATTGGGATCTCTGCTGGGAGGACAGGGATGGGTAGGACCAGATATGAAGTCAGAAATCAAAATTCCAGACTGGTTCAGGATGATGGGAGCACTGGAAGTTGTCCAGTCCCACCCCTTCTCAGAATTTTTCGGGATTGTGCCCAGGTGGCTTTTGAGTATCTCCAGGGAAGGAGATACTTGCTGCTTGAAACTACTTTCTTCTTCCTGGTCCCCTCATTACTCTGATGGTTGTGTCTTTCTTAGAATTTACTCTTCATGTAATATTTTCTGGATAAAATACAATAAATCCTGTTTTATGTCCTAATTAGGGGGGATTTCAGGGTGGCTTTGGGTTTCTGGGGGGTTTCTGGGTGGGATTGGGAAGTTTTAGGGGTCCTAGGAGGGAATTTTGAGGGACTTTTGGGATCCTGGGGTGGGAATTGGGGTTTTTGAGGGTCCCAATTGGGATTTGGAGTTTTTTAGGGGGGGCTCAGTTTGGAATTTTGGTGGGGGGGACGGGGACAAACCTACTCTGGACAACCTGGAATAGCAGGGAGGCTGGAGTGGGAGGGAGCAGAGCTGTGTCCCACACAGGGGGGATGGAGATGCTGCTGGGAGATGGGGCTGGGACAAGGATTGGGAAGGGCTGGAGCTGGAGTAACACCTCCTGCTTGTCCCACACCTTGTGACACCTGCTGGGAATCCGCCTTTGGATTCCTTGTTGGCAAAGGTCCAAACTGGGATTGAGCAGAATCCCACAGCTCTCCTGGGTCAAGGAATGTCACCTGTCTCAGCAGGACAGGTGACCCTGGAGGTGTTCCACAGTTTTTTCTTATTTTTCCAGGGAATTCCTGATCTCCCTACCTCTGCCTGGTGCTCCTGGTGTCCCAGCACCAGGAAATCTCCCAGATTCTTTATGTAATAAAGCTGCAGGTCAGCAGGTGACTCAGCCACAGCCACTTCAAAGGGAGCCCAATTCCCAAGAACTCTTTTTTTCAACTTGATAAAGGGACTTTCCTTTTCTCTTGATTAATTAATCACCGAGCAGAGCCATTGTTGGATCCTAACGACTTTCCTTCATCCTCATTCTTGTTTGCTCTGCTGTGAAAAACTCATTCCTAGAGAAGACTTCAACCAGATCCTGCTCCAGGGGCATAAAGGAAGGGAAAGGGATGGAAACAGCGTGTCCAGGGTGAAAACCCAGCCCTGGCTGGAGCAGGGACACGGAATTCCATTGGGAATGCACAAGGCCTGAGTGTGGATCTACAGGGACATGCCTTAGCCACAAAAACATTGGTTAACTTCTTCAAGTCGACTTAATGTGGGCAGTGGAACTGGTCTGGCCAGTCTGAGCCATTTTCACTTCCTCGTTCTGGTTTTCAGCGGATGTGGAAAATTAAGGAAAGATTCTGTGAGGGAAAGCTGAAATCCAGCAGTGGCTGGAAAGGAATGGAGGAATTTGCTGAAAGATCCATCAGTTTGGAGGCATTCCTTTCACTACTGCAGAATCCCCTCCTGTTTCAGTCTCTCCAGAGATGTTCCCTCATCAAGGGGAACCTCACAAGCTCTTGGTCTCCAGACTGGAAGAATATCCAGTTAATAAACCTGAAGGGAATTTGTCATCTGGTTTTGGTTATTATTTCAAACTGTATGGATTAGCAGTATCTTCTTGTTCTTCTTGGTCTTCATTTTTCTTTTAATTCTTCCTCTTCTTCATTTTTCTTCTTCACTTTTCTTGTTGTTATTGTTGCTGTTGTTCTTCTTCTTCATTTTTCTTCTTCATTTTTCTTTTAGTTCTCCTCCTCCTTCTCCTTCTCCTTCTCCTTCTCCTTCTCCTTCTCCTTCTCCTTCTCCTTCTCCTTCTCCTTCTCCTTCTCCTTCTCCTTCTCCTTCTCCTCCTCCTCCTTCTTCCCTTTCTTCTTCTTCTTCTTCTTCTCCTTCTTCTTCTTCTTCTTCTTCTTCTTCTTCTTCTTCTTCTTTCCCATTTTTTAAGGAATGTGTGGGAAGCTGTTTCCAGATGCCAAGTGGTGAGTCCTCCTCACCTCCCTCCCCACCAGACAATTCCTGGGACATGGGGCCATGCTCCAGAGGATTGATAGGATTCAGTCCCTGATGAGGGGGTTGTTAAAAGTGGTTCCTTCCAAGCCAAAAACATTTTTAAGGCTGGATCCTACTGCAGGTATCCCTGGATACCAGGGATAAGGCTCCAGCTGGAGAATTTAAGGAGGATTTAAGGCTGGCCCAGTCCCTTCTCCTTCCCTGATACTGAACCTGGATCAAGGATGATCTTTTAAAGATAACTGCCACATATTCCCTGGAGAGGGATGCACTGGATAAATCCTTGTGGGGATTCCAGGGAAAACAGAGAGGGTTGGCCAGTCCAGGACAATTTTTAGGAAGAAATTTGGGCACAGATTCATGCTTTGTTTCTTGGAAAGGAATAAAAATAACAACATCAGCGTCTGTAAGATGGGACAGCAACCAAAGTTTTGGGGAATGCGCCCAGAGCCCAATTTGGAGCAATCCTGGGACAGAACTGGAAGAGAAAACCCAGAGAGATTCCCTCTGTTTCTCTGCATCCTGGATTTTTGCAGGATACTGGGACCCCCAACGGGATGTGCAGCAGGAGACACCACAGCAGCCAGGGATAAGCACAGGCTGAGGAAAGCCTCTTCCCTTCCCGAGCCTGCCCTGCCTTTCCCGCTCCTCCGACACCACCGGGGCCGTTCGGGACTCAGCAGGAAATCGAAACCCCACAGCTGGCGGGGCCACCTGTGCCTCCTGCAGCCCCCCCAGCCGTCACCCCCTCCCTGGGGACACCCTGCAGCCAGGACACGGGGTCAGCCGGGGAGGAAGAGGCTGCCTGGGCCCCAACAGTGCGCCCGTTGTGGAACGGGATTAGGGTGGGAATTAGTGCCGCTGGATGAGACGGAGGCGCGGGCAGCAACTGGGGGTGTCCTGTCCTTTCCGCAGCCCTGGCAGGGGATCTGGCGTGGCTCGGAGCGCGGCCTGTGTCGGATCAGCGCAGCTGGAGCAGCGCCGCTCCTAATCCGGCTGCACGACGCCAGCTGCCCGCCCGAGGGGCCACAGGGTGGGATGGAGGGCCCAGGGATGGAATGGGCCCAGGGCCACAGGGATGGGATGAGTCTAGATGATGCCTTCAGTTTGAGCTTTTATATTTTTCAGATTCTCTGCCGGTTTAGTGTGTAATTCTGGGCTTCATGTGAAGGGTTGGTGAGCTCTCTGCACAGAGTAGGGAGACAAAACAATTCCTTTCTAGCTTGGCACCAAGGAAAAATTTTAGGCCCAGGACTGGAAACAACAGTGAAGGAAGAGAGGGAACAAGGAGGATAGAGCTTCATAACCTGAGACTGTAACTGGACAATTAACTCCAATGTGCTGATGGACCAAACCTATAAAAGTGTGAGGCCTCATGACCGGGCATCCATTTTGTGACCATAGCTGGATTGCCTGGGTGGAGCCCCAAGGGGTTCTTGCATGGCCCAAGCTGGATCCTTTCAATAAATCCCTTTTTATTCTTTTACTCTGCCTAGTCTCTGTTTCCTGGTCAGCCTTTTTAGGCAACCCAGGGCCAGCAGGGATGGGATGATCCCAGGGCCAGCCCCAGGATGGGCTGGACCTGCCGGAATCCTCTGAGCTGCAAGGGGAACTCAGCCATGGCTGGAGGCTTCTGGGCCCCACCTGTGTGATGCAGCCTGGTTCTAGTCCAGGTGTGTGATCCTTCTCCTTTCCCTTTGGATATTCCTGGGACAAAACAGTTGGAATCTCCTGTTGGTGAATGTTTGGAAAGCAGAATTCTGGTGGTGATGCTTCATCCTCCTCCTCCTCAGCCTGGCTGCATCCCTCCGACCCACAGCCACACAGAAATCCATCACTCTTCCCAAAGCGCTCTGAGATCCCAAAAAACCGGTCCAAGGCACTCCCTCTCACCCCAGCTGCCATTCCTGGGACAATTAGCCCCTGTGAGTTAATTCCCAGCCCTCGGGCCTGGCAGATGGATCCCAGATCCCACGGCCTCGCCGGATGCGGATCCTGTCCCAGCTCCTGGCTCCGGAACACGCGGCGTGTTCGCCTCTGATTAGGGCTGCTCCTCCTTTCCAGCTTTCTGTCACCACACCATTGTTTTAGAACTTGATACCTCATTTATTTTAATGACAACAAATAATTTGGCAAGTCCTCCTCAGCCCTGTTTCTGGCAAAATCCTGCTCTGAGATTGATAAAGCTGTTAAGCTGTGGGGGCTGGGGATGGGATTGTGTGGCTGGGTTGGGGTTGGGTTTTTTTTGTTGGGTTTTTTTTTTGCAGGAACTTCAAGACTTTTAGGAAATCTTTGAAATAGTGACAACTTCGCTTTTCTTCCAGAGCTGTCACTCAAAGAAGAGGCTGCCAGGCCAAAAATGGGAAGAGATGGAGGTGTGGGGAACACCAGAGCCTCTTCCTTTCCCAAAATCATCCTGCCAGGCTGCTCCCTGCCCTCAGTATCCCATCCAGCAGGAGGCAAATCCCTCATTCCCAGGGCTTGGAGTAGTCTGGGACAGTGGAAATGTCCCTGCCCATGGCAGGGGGTGGGACTGGATGGGCTTTAAGGTCCCTCCAACTCAAACCATTCTGGGATTTCATGAAGCAATTCCAGGGTCAAATCCAGCTCCCTACAAAAGACTGGCATCCATAGGATCTGCATGGATCAGAGCAGAGCTGTGGATGCAACAAAATTAATGTTTAGGAGAGAATTTCTCTCCTTCCTACGTGGCTCTGACCTTCTCCTACCTCCAGCCTCCACTGAGGCTCTGCAGGAATTCCCTCTGCTGGAAAAACCCCTCCTGCTTTTTCCCGGGCTCCAGCCTTCATTTGGATCCTGGTAAGTAAAACACAAAGAGCCCAAAGTGGAGCAAAACCAGATGCAGTAATTAAACAAACACAAAACTCCACGTCCCCAGCGTGGAACTGGCTCTGATTTATCAACTCCTGTTGAGCTGGAGGAGAATGAGGCCAGAGATCTCCACATCTCCAGATTTTTGGTGTTTCCAGGAGCCACCAATCCATGACTTTTCCCTGCTAGCTCATGACCCATGGCCCCTCCTTGTCCTCAGATGTGACCTGAGTGGGCCACACAGATGACACTGCCACCTCCCGAAGAATCCCACCTCTGCAGCATCCCTGGGCTTTTCCACCCCAAAAATAATGGGACAAACAAAGGGGAAGGAGCACAGAGAGGGCAGAGAGGGGGGAATGCCTGAGGTTCCAACTCTGGGATTGCCAGGCTGTTACTTAAAACTGGGGAATGGATCTCTGGGGGACATTTGGAGGGAAGGATGCTGAGGAAAGGATGGATCACAGGCCAATGATAATTGTTATTATTATTAATTGTTATTATAATTATTATTATTAATAATTTAATCTTCTAAAGTCTTCCAGTGTGTCAGAGGCTGCTCCTCTCTCCATACCCACCGGGAAAGGCTCTAGAATTTGTGGGAGTTTTAAGGTAGAAAAACCATTTTAACAGGATGGAATTGAGCACTGGGAAGAACCACCTGAGGATGTACAGGAATCATCCTCCTAGAGACCACCTTTGCCTCACAGGCACCACCTGGGTCAGGAGAATGGCTGGGGTGGCCTGGGCAGGTCCTTCCCAGCCTTATTTTCCATGCCTCATTAGGAACAACATCCCATTTTTCCAGGGATTTTTCATGCAGCTCTGTTAATCCCAGTCCTGGAATGCCACCAGTGGACCCTGGAGTTAACCTTTGTTTAAACCCAACATGGAGCAGAAACCCCTCAGGCCTTGCAGAGGTTTAGTCTGGAGCCCTAAGCTGGGTTTTATTTTGAAGCCACTAATGGGATTGCTGTCCAAGGCTGGGATTTTTGTCGTGCCAAGTCCTAAAATGTGCAGTGGAGCTTCTGGCAAAGGCCAAAATCCCACAAGGAGCTGGAAAGCCTCTGTCTCCATTGGCAGTGCCCAGGGTGAGGGGGAGTTTTCTTCTTGGGACTGAGCAGGGAAAATCCATGGGATAAATTAAGCTGTGGCTGCCTCTGGCTCAGCCCATCCCTGCCACTGCTGGCTGGAGAAAGCCAGAGACTTTTTGGGCAAGAAAAAGATTGATTTCCACCTCCAGCTCTTGCTGCACGAAATTGGTGGTTTCTGCTCACCACTGGCTTTCTTTTCCAGGATTTTTTTCCCCTTAAAACAGCTGCTATTGGATTTATTGTCAGGGTAATAACTCCCGTTTAATTACACATGGATAACTGGGAAGGCTCCAACCACTGGGCTCTTTTTGGGTTCAATTTCAGTGATTTCTGAGCCCCAAACATGCCCTATCTGCAGTTTATTCACTGATAATTGCAGTTTCATCTGGAAGGAGAAGCATCCCATGCAATAATGAGGATTTGATGGAAGGAGAATCCCAGCAAGCCATAAAAATACCATCCAGCAGCCCAGCTGTTTCTGCATTTCCTGCAGTGCTCCTCATCCCAACTGAGTCTGAGCTGCTCCCTTTATTTCTGAAGGAGCAGGAACAACCAGGAGGCCAAAAAGAAATTAAGCCTGGAAGTGAAGGCAACTTTCCCAACTGGAAAAGGATTTCCTTTGCAAGTGCAAGAATTGGGGTGAGCTGGAGGGTAGTGCAGAAGAACTGGCACTGAGGGAGTGGAAAATCAGAGGCTAAGTCTAATTCCAATGATTTTCCTACTCTGGCTCACAGTAAATTGAGATATTTTCAAGTTAAAGGGGCTGTGACCCTGGAAGGGAAGTCCTAATTAGCTGGAGGCTTCTCCAATTAGCTCACAACTCTGCTTGACCCCGAGGTGGTTAATTAGGGGCTGGCAGGTCATGAAGGTTACTCCTGTGAAGCTGTTTTGAGCTTTTCCTGAGCTGGCTGCAAAGTTTGCTCCGTGGGGACGATTTGGGGATGAGCCGAGGCCACGGGGATGCTGCAGATCCAGCTGGGATCCAGGAGAGGTGCTGGGATCAGAGCCCAATCCCAAGGATTTGTGGGTGTGTAACCTTCCCTTCTGGCTCTATCCACTGATCTCTTTATTCCTGCCTGAACTTCCTGGTCCAGGAGTGAAACTGGAATCAGAGCCCAATCCCAAGGATTTGTGGGTGTGTAACCTTCCCTTCTGGCTCTATCCACTGATCTCTTTATTCCTGCCTGGCCTGGAGGGCTGGAGGAAGGCCTCAATCCCTTCTCCCTCCTCATCTTCCTCCGTGTGCAGGAACTTCCACAGTGCTCCTTGGTCAAGGAGTGCTCTGAACAACCTCAGGAAGGGAGACAAGTTTTTATTTTCAATTTGAAATTAAAACAGTTCCAAGTGGGCCATCATTCCCTTCAGACTGCTCGTCTTGGAGCTGCTTCCCAATTCCTCCAGCGTGTAATTTTCCCATTTCCTCCAGGCCAACTCCTCTGAGCACTTATAATTAGGGCTGGTTTTAATTCCTCCCTCTCCCAAACCTCAGGCTCCAGGAGGTTCCAAAAGTAGCTCATGTCCCATTAGTTATTTTTTAGTTTTATTATTATTATTCCCCCATTCTGGAGAGAGGGGATAAGGAAAGGCATAGAGGGAAATGTCTGTGTCCAGGAGGAACTTGGGAGCCAAGAGAAGCTGGGGAATGACTGGGCTGGGATGTGTCCAGTGGCACCAGGAAAAACTCATCAGCCATGAACTTCACCCAGCTGCAGCCAAAGATGTTGGATTGGACTTGTGATAAAGGAATTTATCTGGAATTTACCAGCAGGGCTTGGATCCTCCCACAGACCTTGCAGGGTTTTCCCCCTGTGACTCTTCAGGAAAAGCAGCAAAAAGGCCAATCCAGGCTGGGGTGGAAGGCAGATCCCGGGATTTAAGCTCTGTCATGGGATCTTTTGTTCCCTGCACAGCCACAGTCCCATGGGGACCGTGCCAGGCTGGGCCTGGCTCCGACATCCTGCCAGGCTCCAAGGATTAGCTAGGAAAATTGGCCTTGGGAGCTGCTGCCACAGAGCAGCAGAATTCAGCAGCTCCTCGGATTTTTTGGGAGGAAAACAGCCCTGGCTCCTTGCAGGTTGGAAAGGGAATGGTTTCCCAGCTGAAATGAGCCAGCATTCCATGACCTGCAAACCAAAAGCCTTCCCAGCACAAGGGGATGAGTTTTTGGAGGGAATTCTGAGCCCTGTGTGGGATTTCACAGGGAAAAGGCCTGTGTGACACCAAGGAGATTCCAGAGCTGCTCCTGGAGCCAAGAGGGATGTTCCTGTGGAAAACTGGGGTGTGGCAGATCATGAAGTATCCAAAATTTTGTGGGGACCAGAAGCCATTAAAACTCCTGCAAATGAGTGCAGATTTCCCAGCTGTCTCTGCCCAGTGACTTCCAAGATCCAAGTTTTCCTTTGGGTGGTCTTTTCCTTGTTATCCCATCTCTCCCTGTCACTCTGCCTCCCTCCCTGAGCTGCAGCAGATCCCAGGATTTTGCAGATTTGTTTCATTCAGAGTGTGGGGGCTGCCATGGTATCTTTTCTTAAATTTATCTTCTTGATACCACTCTTGGAACAGGAACAATCCTGGCTCCCAGAGATCTCAGCTCAACATCCCAGCAGTTCCCCAAGGAGTTTTTACAGCCTGGGAACTCAGGGATTATCCCAGGCTCTGCAGCCCACCAGGTCCTGCCAGAAATCCCTGCTCAGGGAGCAGGGCTGGCTCTTTCCTTCTGATCCTCACCGAATTCTGGGATTCTTTGGTTGGAAGAGACCTTAAAGCTCATCCTGATCCATGGGCAGGGTCACCTCCCAGTATCCCAACCAAACCCCATCCTTGGATGGTTTGGAACTGAAGAATTGGAGATTCAGGCAAGAAAAAAGGAAGAATTTTTTTCCAAAAAAGTTGGAAACATTTTTTGGGTGGGGAGAGCAGCTGTGGATTCCCCATCCCTGGAAGTGTCCGAGGTTGGATGGGGCTTGGAGCAACCTGGGATAGTGGGAGGTGTTGGGGCTGGAACTGAATGAGCTTTAAGGTCCCTTCCAACTGAAGAATCCCAGAATTTGGTGAGGATCAGAAGAGCCAGTCCTGCTCCCTGAGCAGGGATTTCTGCAGGAAATATGGAGCTGGAACTGGATGAGCTTTAAGGTCCCTTCCAACCCAAACCATTCCATGATGTTGGAAAATTTCAGCAACAACAACACCAGAGGATGTGAGAAATGAAGGATTTCTTCATTGAAGAATCCTCAGGATTTCACCTGAGGATGAAAATGTGATGGTTTTTTTGAGAGGAATAAACTCCAAAATATTTTGGAATGTGTGTAAAAAGCATGGAAGGAAAGGATTTTTCCATTGCTTTGCACACTTCCCATATCCACAGGGATCTGCACTCCAGGGAGGAGCTCTGGGATCAGGATCTTCGCGTGGATCTGTTGCCTGGAAAGACTGAGCTGGAAACAGAGACTGGGTAGATTAAAAAGATAAAAGGTATTTATTGAAAAGATCCAGCTTGGGCAGGGCAGGAACCCCTTGGGGCTACACCCAAATCAAGCTCACAAATGGTCACAGAATGGCTGCCCAGTCATGAGGGGAGAGGCCATTTTATAGGTCACTTTCACACTTTTATAGATTTTGGTCCATCAGCACATTAGAGTTAGTTGTCCAATTACAGCTTCAGGTTATGAAGCTCTATCCTCCTTGTTCCCTCTCTTCCTTCACTGTTGTTTCCAGTCTTGGGTCTAAATTTTGTCCTTGGTCCCAAGCTGGAAAGGAATTGTTTTGTCTCCCTACTCTGTGCAGAGAGCTCACCAACCCTTCATATGAAACCCAGAACTACACAGAGTCAAAAAAAATTGCATATTAAAGCAGCACAGAGTCTGAAAAAGGATAACAGCTCAAACTGAAGGCATCAGATCAGCTCCCCCAGCCCAGCTCAGGCTTCAACTCCTGACCCAGGAGCGATTTCCATGGGCTGGTGTCTGGTGTCCTCCCTCTCCAGGAAAACAGGGAGCCACGGAATCATTTTCCCAGTTCAAGCCAGCAGCCAAGAGCTGCTCCCAGTGCCCCATTAGCGCTCAAATCCCTTCATTCCTCGGCAATGAAATGGATACCGATCATTAGGAATAGGCAATAAACTTCCAGACACAAGAGGCAGAGTTCATCCCGCCCTGGACAGAGGAGGATTTATAAATTATATAAATAATTATAATTATTATAAATTATATATATATTAACTTCAGCCTGGTGGAAAAATTCAGCTGAAATCAAATTATTTGCCTGTATTTGAGTGAATTTCTTGGATTTTTTGTTTTTTAAGAAATTCAGTTTAGGGATCAGGGAAGTTAAATGGACATGGAACAACAAAATTGGATTGGTTGCAGCTTTTTTGTGGCACTTGAAATGTAGGGATTGAAAGAGATGAGCTGGGAATTCATTAAAATAGCAATTTTCAGGTAAAAATAGAGACTTTCTTCTAACTTTCCATCTTTCTTGTTAATAAATTTTTTAATTATTATTTTTAATTTTGATTATTAATAGGTTTTCTTGCCATGTTTTAAACACATCAGTCAGAGCCTTCTGTACCCTTTGTTTAGGTTTTGTGATGTTATAATTATGATTTATTATTAGAATTTTATTTTATTTTCTTTTATTTTATTTTCTTTTATTTTATTTTATTTTATTTTATTTTATTTTATTTTATATACCACTTGGAAATACTGGAATTTCCAGCAAATTGGAATTCTGGTGCTGAGTCCTTTTGGCTCCAAGGGGCACTGTTATCCTGCTCTTCCCATGGTTTGTGTGGAATTTGCCTGGAATTTTCTCCCTGGGAGCTGATTCCATACAGTGCAATCCACTCATCCCGGTTATCCCAGTTATCCCAGTGGTGGAGGGAAAAATGCTCCCAGAAAAATAAAATTTTAGGCTTTGGAGTGGGACCATTTAGGTTTGTTCAGGTGAATTGAAGTTCACTGGGTTTGGTTGGTGCTTCCATGATTTTATTCTGAGGAATCTGATCTGCACTGGGTATTATTATCTGAAGGTCAGGAATTGCTGGAGTCCCATGGAATTCTTGCCCTGGACACTCCAGAGAGATCCAGGAGATCCCTCAGAGTTGCCAGACAGGGAATTGGGAAGGATATTCCCCATCCCCAGCCCTGAATTCCTGGAAAAGCATTTCCTGGAATTCCCTGCTCCACGGGGGCTGGGGAAGGGAACTCCAGGATTTTTAGTGCCCACTCAGCTACCTGTGTTTATTTTATTCCAACAACTTGGAAATCTGGGATAATTTATGTGTTCCATGGATCAGAACGGACTCTGGGAGCCTGAAGTGTTTTCCATCATCCCAAGAATGAAGTAGCTGATGCAGATTTTAGAGCTGTTTACCCTGAAAAAACTTGGATTATGAAATTCCACTCAGGACCGACCTTCCTCCCTTTCCTGACACATTCCCTCTCAAGGATCCTGCTTCTCTGGGCTTGGAGCATAAAAATCTCTGTTATTCCCAGGAGAGCTCTCCTTGTTTGCTTCCAAATGACAAACGGGGTTGGAATTTTCCTACGAAAAATTGTGAGATTCCCATCTGACTTCTTTGGTATCAGGATGGGAGCAAGGAGAGACAGAAAGGTGGGAAGACCCTCAGATTTGTGGTACTCCCACAAATCCAAACCTCCGTCCAAAGGCTGAGTCAATCCACTGGAAATTGTCGCTCCCGAGGTGCCTTTTGGGAAAAACGAGGTTTTCCTGCATTGCGGCAGCACCCCGGAGCTCCAGGGAATTCTGAGCGTTTCAAACTCGGCTCCAGCAGAAGTTCCAAGCTCGGAGGAGCCGGAGCAGCTTCCCGGGATGTGTCACAGGAGCCTCCCCTCTTTGCCAGCCCGCAGGGTCACAAACTGTCCCAGCAGCAGCAGCTGCTGAGCCCGTGCTCCTGCTCCAAGCTGTTCCAGCTTTTAACTGGATTTGCCGGGAGGGAAAACGAGCCGGAGCCCTCCCATTAACTCCATCCCCGGCTCCCTTGGCAGCTTGCACAGGCAGCTGCTGCCCACCCGCTCCTCCGCGGGAAGCCACGGGGGCAGGATTGATTTTTCTGGAATTCTGGAGTGCTTAGGAGCTGGGAGCTGCATCTGGAGGGGCTCTGAGTGCTGATATCCCACAAAAAGCTGGAGATTCCTGCAAGGCTGAGCTCTTCCCACTGGCCTGAGCATCCCACACTCCTGGGGTGAGGCAGATTCCCAAGGGAAGAGCAGTGGAAGTGGCACCTGCTGGTCCCATCCCGCTCCCATCCTGATCTCATCCTGGGCCCATCCTGATCTTATCTGGGTTCCATCCTGATCCCATCCGGGTCCCATCCTGATCTCATCCAGGTCCCATCCTGATCCCATCCTGCTTGATCCCATCCTGATCCCATCTTGATCCCATCCTGCTGTTCCCATCCTGTTGATCCCATCCTACTCTCATCCTGGGCCCTCCTCTTGCAGTGATTCCCACCAAATTTCCATCTAAACCTCCCTATTTTCCACTCCTTTGGACACACTCAGGGCAGATCTGTCTCCAATCCCTCTCTCACATCAGGATGAAATCCCTCCAGCACCTCAAGTGTTAACCCAGTTCAGAAAAACCAAATTATTTGGATTTTTTTTGGTGGGGGGGAGGAGAATCTTTTGGCCTTTTTTATTTTCATGTTTGGGGTTTTTTAGAGCTGCTAACTGACAGCTGAATGGGAGATATGAATACAGAAATGATTCTTCACTGAAAGCTGCAGAAAAGCCGCAATCCTCAGATCAAACAACTTTTTTTGTGCCACAGCAAAACGAAATCCTTGTGATTTCCATATTCCTGGCGCCCGGAGCGTTGCCATGGCTCCCTGAGGACGGGCTGGCAGGAGCAGGGAGCCACTGGGAGCCGCTGGTCCAGGGTTAAGGAGCTGCTGAATTATTCAGACCCATCCTTGCCAGAGTGGGGTCTCTGTGATCCCTGCCTGGATGGATCCCTTTAACCCCTTGTCCTCCCTCCCCTTGGCAGGGAATTCAACATTCCCTGAGGGAAGGAAGGGAAAAAAGGATTTGCTTTGCTCTGCTTTGCTTTCCTCCCTTCCCTGGTGCTCTGGAAATGGGATCACAGCAGCCTCGGATAGCAGAAAGTGCCCCAGCCCATGGCAAGGGCTGGAATGGGATAATTTTTAAGATTTCTTCCAACCAAACCATTCTGATATTGCATGGACACCCCCCTTGTATCACCTGTGCCTCAGTTTCCCGATTCCCACAGACACGAGGATGGTGATGCTCCCAGAGGAGCTTTTTCCTGCAGAGTCCCTGACTCTGGGATGTGCTGGCTCTTCTCATTTGGGATGCGCTGTGCTGTGGGCACAGCTTGGGACATGCATTCTCCAGGGGATTTGGGAATGTTGCCCTCGGGAACTGCTGGAGAAGGGCACGGCCCAGCTGCTGACCAGGACAGGATGGGATTCACTGCCCCAAGAACCTCCTTGGGATAGTTTTCCCCAGTTTTACATGTTTGGCATATTGGGAACATGGGCTGTTTTTTCTAATGGAGCAAAACAATGAAAATACTTGGAAAAACCCCAACTATGCTGGTCGAGACTCCCTCATTAAAGAGAGTTGTTCTTTCAGATGCTTCCCTCTCTTTCCAGCTCTCCCTCACTATTTAACTCCAGAGAAACCCAGGCTGTGTCTCATCCAAACTGCAGAGTTTTTCTTGCTGGAAATCACATTAAAAGCACTGCCTGGGCCAGCTCCTGATGATTGGGTTGTCCTGTGATCCGAAAAAAAACGGGGGTAAGGTGAGGTAACAGCTCCAAATGCACCTCTTAGTCACTGCTGGCCATGAAAAACTGCTTTGGTTATCAAAGAAAAATGTTGAAGCAGACCCTGAGAACCCCAGGGGGCCAAGGACCTGCCTGGTGCCAACAAAAAGAGACGGATTAATGAGCTCCAGGGCCACTTGCTCCTGGATTTTTTCCTTAACCTTGCTTTTCCAGAGGACTTCCAGACAGATAAAGGACAGCGCCTGGTTAATCATTTATCCATCTGCATATCCAGCCTCTCTCCTCATCGTCTTCTCCAGGCCTCAGAGGGAAAATTACCATATTTATGTGCTTCTCTCTCCCCCACAAGCCGACGGAAGCAATTTGGGCGCAATAGGAAGTCATGTCCCGTCCAATTCAGTGGGAAAAATGGCAGGGAAAAAGGAGCGGAGCAAAAGGCAGGAGCTGGAGTGGCCCGGGAGGTCTGTCAGGGAGACAGGCTGCTCCAGCCGGGCCTGGCCTGCCTCGGGATGTTTTCCAGCGTATTTTTAGTGGCTGTCACAGGGTGATTTCCTCACTGGCTGCCCAGGGGTTGTGTTACTTTGAGGGAAAGCTCGGGGCAGGCCTCGGAGCTGGAGCAGGATCCCGGCTGGATGGGCTTCTGTTCCCTGGGCCGGGCAGGGGAGCCCTTCCTCGGCCTTTCCTCAACATTTCCTCAGCTTTTCCTCAGCCCTTCCTCAGCCTTTCCTTGGCCTTTCTTTAACATTTCCTCAGCTTTTCCTCAGCCCTTCCTTGGCCTTTCCTCGGCCTTTCCTCAACATCTCCTCAAAATTTCCTCAACATTTCCTCAACCTTTCCCCGGCCTTTCCTCAGCCCTTTCTTGGCTTTTCCCCAGCCTTTCCTCAATATTTCTTCAGCCTTTCCTCAGCCTTTTCTCCTTGGAATTCTATTGTGTAAATAAACCAGCACACCAAGCTGTGTGGCATTGCAGCATTCCCTGGATGATGCATCCTTCCTCTCAGTGTTTTCCTGAAAACCCATGTCCCAGAATGGTAATATTCCAGGATTTTTGTGGGATTTTTCATGGTTACAGGTCAGGAATGGCCCAGCTGTGTTCAAGCGCCATCCCCAAGAGTCTCCTCACACCCACGTGTATTTTTCTTTGCTTGAAACCCTGAAATTAATGACAAAAATGCTTTAAGGGTGATTTATTTGCTTGCAGCCAAGCTGCAGCAGCTCTGCAGTCTCAGCTTCACTACTGAAGGTTTAATAAAATGATATTTTTATAAAAGGACATTTTAATTAAAGGACAATTTAATAAAATGACACCTTCATAAAATGACATTTTCCCTCAGGCTTTTGATGGGTGAAGGATGAGGGGGAAATGCTCCCAGCTGGCTCTGGGTGCTCCCTCCATCCTGCATTTTCCACTGCCAAAAATGCCTCTGGATTTTGGATGCTTTGATTTCCTGCAACCTCAACTAAGAGACAAGAAAATCCCTACTTGCAGAGCTCAGGAAAAATATGGGAAATGTCCAGAATTGGGGGGAATATGGAGTTTTCTTGAGGATCAGGTGTGCTGGTGGCATCAATCCCTGCTCTCCTCCCAGTCCTCACAAAATTCTCTACTCCAGGAGCACTTTGGCAGGCTTTAAAGCATTCTCAAGGCAAACAGGAGATTTCTGGCATGAAAACAGCCTGGAAAGATAAGAAATCCCACAGTGGGGTCTGCTCCTGCTCCATCAGATGCTGGGACCTCTGAGCAGGACAATTTCTCCCCTCTGCACCCTTTGAAAGGACAGGATTTTTCCTGGGGAAGGTGACTCGAGTGGCCAGGTGGGGGCAAAACTTGGGAGGCTGGAAAAAACAGCTTAAATTGAAGGAGCAGGGCAAAATTCCCTTCTCATTTCCCAGGAAAAGCAGGTCCCCAGCGTGTGCCTGTGTTGAGATTAATTTGTTAATTGTTGCCTGCTGTTAGCAACAGTTGCCATGTTTAGGGTTGAGTCAGAAATGCTGCTTAAAACCTTTAATTCAAAGGCACCTCCAGGAAAAAAAACCCAGCCTTGGAGTGGGATTTCATGGCAGCTACAGCAAACACAGCACTGCCTTCTCCACCCAGCCCTTTCCCAATCCAGGGAATATGGATCCTTTATGGATAAGGCTTGTAGAATTGCAAATTTTTTTAAATGTGTTTTTTTTCCCCCCTAAATATTAATTTCTGGATTATTTCCCATGACAGGGCAGTGCTGGGGGTTGTGTGTCCCACCCTGTGTGGTGGAAAAGCTGGGTTATCCCTGTGAGATTCCTTGGAAAACCAGTGCAGGGATTGCTCTGGATCCAGAGGAATGGACATTCCCAGAATCCCAGACTGGTTTGGGTTGGAACAGAGCAAAACTTTTCCCATTCCATCTCCCAAGATGGGGATGTCTTCCATAATCCCAGCTTGCTGGAGCTGGGATTCATCAAGCAGAGATCCAGTCGAGTCTTACAGCCACTAACTGTGAAATTCCAGAAGGGAATGGATGAATTTGTGGATAACGATGCCTCACAGAGCTCCCATAGGAGCTGTGAGAGTCTGTGAGTCTGTGATCCCAGTTTTCCTGCCCTAATGCCTTTTCCTGACTTGCTGGCACTTGTTCCTGGAATTTCCTGTTATCACTGCATCTGAATCACTGGAATACCCTCCTGGTTTTCCCTTGGCATCTCCTGGCTCTGGCTCACAGAGCTGAGCCAGGAAATTGGGAAGAAAATTTACACCACTCCCTGTGAACTTGGGGCAGGCAGAGGCAGATATGCAAAAACAAAAGAAAAATTAAAACCTCTGTGTGTCCAGGACTGTGTGGTCCCTGCTCCTGAAATATCCATGGGAATAATTTTGGGAGCACAATCCCTCTCCTGCCTTCTCCATGTGCTCCTGAAATTGTCACAGCTTTGGCTTTAACCATGGGGGAAGTTGGATCTTCCAGCCTGAGACACCACAGCAGGTTCTTCAATCCATTATTCACAGCAGCAATAACCAGGATAACTGGATTTTTATAGGATAGAGGGAGGTATCCACCCCTCAGGAATGGGAATTAAAGCAGGAAAGGAGGAGTGCTTGAAACAAGGAAATATTCCCAGAAATTCCCTGCTGCTGGCTCGGAGCAAAGGGAACTGCCCAGCACAGGTGAGCACAGGGTTTTTTGGGAATGCTACTTGTTTCTCTGGAGCCAGCTGGGATCGGAGGGCTGGAGAAACCACTTCTTTTATTGGATTGTCAGGGAGTTGGGAATCACACTAATAACCCCTCCCAGAGCTCGTAAAACCAGAGGGATGCTGCCAAAGGCAAAGGACAGAGCCACACCAGCACAAGAGGAGGAGGAATCAAAGCTGCTGACACAATTTTGTGGGAATAAGGTCGGAACATTTTGTTTTGGCTGCCTGAGTGGGACTTTCCCAATGGGACACAGTGTGGAAATATTTTTGACTCTTTTTTGGGGTAAAGGAGGTGAATCCCAGAGTCCAGCTGCTGTGTGATTCCCAGATGAGTGAGGTGATGGACTCCCATGGGGTATGGGTGCAGTCAAGCTGTCATTCCCAGTATTGATCCCAAATCCACTCTGCTCTCCCAGAGGATCAGGTGCTCTGCCCTTGATGACCACTCACTCCATCATCCTTTTTTTAGAAATTACCTTTCCTCAAGGTGCAGCCTCCTAATCTACCTGAAACTCCTGCTCAGAAAGGAATAAACTCCCTCTGGAAAAAGCAAAGAGGTGCCTGAAATTCAGGACAGACAATTCCCAAATCTGCTGAAGGAACGAGCTCCACTCCCTCTGGAGCGTGGCAGGGAACTCATGGAAGAAGTGAATCCCCTTTACTCAGCAGCATGACTTAATTCCAACAGGGAAAAATGAGCTCACAAGGACTGCCAGTTTCCCTTTCACCTTCCCTCTCCCTCCTCCCAGGATGGGAACGGGCAGGGGGGCGTTGGACTCGTGCTGACAGCGTTGGCTGAGCCGTGGAGGAGAGAAATCTGCACAGAGCTCACCCAGCTCATCCAGCTTGTCCTTGGAGGGAGGATGAGCAGGGAAGGAGCTTCTCGTGCATGGCCACAGCTCCTCCTGCCTGTGCCCGGCTCGGGCCAGCTCCATCCCCCCCTTTTCCGTGGGAAGAGGATCAGTGTCAGTCTGACACCTCGTTATTACTCATCCCGGTGGCTTTGGCACGTAGGGATTTAACATCACACTTTCCTCTAAGTGCTCTAATTCCTGCAGAGCCTCTCCCAGCTCCGCTTGGAAGTGGTGGGTTGACAGAGGGGGTTGGGATTTCACAGGGAGAAGTCCAGGTCAGAGCCTCAAATCCTTTGGGATGAGCTGGATTTCAGCATCCCAAAGTTGGCAAAGTTGGAAGCGCAGATGTCCGGGCAAAGCAACGATCCCCACAATTCTGTTTAAATGATAGGAATAAAAGGAAAACAACTTTAGGAAGTGGATGTAAACCATCCCTAATCACAACCAGGAAATCAACTTTGCTGCTGAGGGGCTCGGGGTGGGGACAGGAGAAACGGAGGAATCGATTTTTGCCATGTTATGCTGGGGTCACACTGACAGACACAAAGCAGCTGCCACTGGCACTGCTGGAGGCACAATCTGACCACGGTGTGCTCCAACCTGGGGGGTGAAATCCACTGGCAGAACACCCCCAGCTCCAGGGAAGTCCATCCTCCTGGAGATAACAAACAAAACACCGGCAAAGGTGTGCTGAAAGTGATTGTCCTTGATGTGGCTGCTGGGAAATGTGCTGGCAAAACAAGCTGAAAGAAAATGCTGAAAACCCCAGAAGGAAATCTGCTGGTTCCTCTCTCCTTGAGGACTTTTCAGTTGGTGACAAAGTCAAATGATGGCTTCTGGCTCTAGAGGTTCCAGCTCCTAGCCTAACAGCACCACTGAGGCGCCTCTTCATCTTCTCATGGAACTCCAGTGGATATCGAGTCTCTTCCCTATTAATTCTTCCTCTTTATGGGCCTTTCTGATCTTCAGCAAGAGCAGAAGGTGAGATCATCAAGGGTGGCCACAATTCAAGAGGAATTTCTTCCTGGAAAGGGTGGCCAGGCACAGGAGGAGCTCTCAGAGAGGTTTGGAGGTGCCCAAGGAATTCCTGGAGGTAGCACACAGAGCTCTGGGCTGGGGACAAGGTGGGCATCAGGCACAGCTCAGACTTGAGGATCTTGAAGTTCTTTTCCAGCCTCACTTCTGGGATTCTGGGTTTCTGGGACTCTGGAACTCTGGGATTCTAGGACTCCAAGATTCTGGGACTCTGGGATTCTGGCATTCTGGGATTCTGATCAAACCTCCAGCCAGGGCCCTGAAGGTTGTGTGTGGGATAATTTAGAGTGACACCAATGACACACCGAGTACCCAGAGCAGGAGACCTGAAGCATTCAAGCAGATCCCATGGGCCAAAAAATTATCTGATCAAAAACTCCTAAAAATACCGTGGAACAGCAGCAACAAAGTCACTCTAAAAGCAGGGATGCAGCTCCAGTCTCTTCTGGATGGCTCTGAGCACTCCTGCATTTATGAACGTTGACATCAGCACCGGATGATATTTTTTATTTCGTTTCACGCTTTGTTAACTTCTCTCAATTATGTGGAACGCTCTTTTTTTTTTTTTTTTCCTTTTTTTTGGTGTGGTGGTTTTTTTTTTTTAAATACCCAAACTTCTGCCTGTTCCCAATTACCAAAACGAAGGGGGAAAAAAAATAAAAGAAGAAAGAAAAACAGAGTGGAAGAAGCTGGCACCGAAATGAAGTCAAGCACACAATGGAACAGAAGAGTTGGAGGCTGGAGAGATGGAGGAGTTAAGGCACGTGGTCGTAGGAAGCAGAGGAAGGCACTGACAAAGATAGAAAGAGGCCTTGAGGATTTCACAAACCCTGAAGGAAATGTCAGAGATATTTCAGTGATAATTATCCCTGCCTTCTGCTCGGGGTATTTAGAGGATTTATGTTGTCTTGGAACGACAAAAAAGCCAAATCACTGCTGCTTTTTGGGGGGTAATTTGTTAAATCTTAATAAATGCAACCAAAGCTTCGCCCTGTGCCAGAGGTTCACCTTCAGCAGGAAAATGGAGTTATCCAGACCTTTAAATAGCTCGGGATGTGTGGTTTGCTGGGCTTTTGAGCCTTTCTCCAGTGTTCAAAGTTGTTTTTAACACAATTGAAGATGGTTTTGATTCAATTATTGCATTAGTGGGAGGCTGAGCAGGCTCGGGAGCAGCGGGGTTATGGCTCTATGAGTTAATGTTCACACCCCTTTCGGGTGTCCCAGAGGAGCTCCGCGGGCTGGCGGCCAAATTTCAGCTTGACTCGGCTCCCAGTGTGCGAGCCAACTGTTCCTGCATTTCATTTCTGTCATATCCTGGACATTAAAACACCATTAATCCAAACCTTTTGTTTCGAAGAACAACTGTGCTGTAAAACAGCAAGAGAAGCTGCCAAAGTTCCCTCAAAGCTGTGTAATATCATGGTCATCCACACAAACTAGGGTGTAAAATTTAAAAAAAATTGGGGTTTTTTTGTGTTATTTGGGTCTAAAAACGCGCTACAAATAAGATTTTTTTTCCCTGCTTGGCTTTGCTGTGGGATGAGGGGGGACGAGCCCAAGAGCAGGTTTGTCCCACAGCAATTCCCTCCCCCCCCCATTTAACCATTAAATAAGGGACAAGCTGGGAAAAGATTTTGCTGTTGAGAAATGCGTTAACCCCGGGCTTTATTCTGCAAGTGGCTCTGTCCTACTTCCATTGGCTTTTCCCGAGTAACTTGAGAACTACTCTGGCTTTTTTCTTCCCAAATTGCTGGGTGATTCAGCATGGTCTGGGAGCCGCCTCCAGAGGCACGTTCCCTGGATTGGCCACAGGAGACAGGGATATGGTCAGGATTCCAACAGCTTCCCCATCTCCACATGGATCCCGTTATTTCACCCGTGCTCATTTCATTATCTCATTAATTATTTTAATGGAGGGGTGGAAAAGGCAGCAAGGGGTGAGGCTGGAAAATCAACGAGCCGAGGGATTTGTCCTGGGCTTGCTCCCAGTGCTTTGTCCTAAAAACACCTCAGCAGCCACCATTCCCATAGGGACATGGCCTTGTATTCCCAGGGGATGAGTGAGCACGGCCACATCCTCGTCCCAAATATAGCAGCCCAGGAAAACGTGGAATCAGAGAATCCTTGAAGTTGGAAAAGCCCTTTAAGATCAGCAATTCCAGCGGGGCATGAATCCAGCTGTGTCCTTGTCACTGAGGGCATTCATCCTTCTCCAAACCTTCATTCCCAGCCACCCTTCCCAGTTTTTCACAGCTACCCCATGGAATCTTGGCTTCCTGCTGCAGAGGTCTCAACTCTTCAATCCATGCTGAATCAAGCAGGGAAATTCAAACAACACCACGCACCTTCCTGCTCCTCCCAGGTGGGATCTGCTTCCTTGGCTTCCTGAGGCTCTGGATGAGCTGAATCCATAACCACTTCCTTCTCCTCATGGTGCCTTTGGGATCAGGATGATGATGATTATGGCTGAGTGTCAGGATGTGATTTTTCACCGTGGGGTGATTTTTGGGATGTCTTGTGCAGGGCTGGGAGTCGGACTCGTTGATCCTTGTGGGTACCTTCCAAGTTTGGATATTCCATGATCCCAGGACATCCTTCAGCAGCTGCTGCCTGGCTCCCATGTGCAGGGACTGAGTGCTGGGTTGGGCTCTTTCCCAGAGCAGCTGAATCTCCAGGAGTCCCCCATCCCTGGAGGAATATTCCAGGTAAAACTGTCCTGGAGCTTTCCAGGTGCAGCAGTGGCTGCATCATTTTAAGGACCAAGTGTTTCCTGCACGTCCCTTATTCCCCCAGAGCTGGAATTGGATGTTTATGGAACAAGGGGAAGTTAGGAACTGGAAGGAGGATTTAGGAAGCAAAGCCCTGCAGGAGGATCTCTGGCACCAGACATCCAGGAGCCACGGAAGCAGCACTGAGCCTTCCAGGCTGGCTTTGGAGGGGCTTTAGAGGAGGTTCAGATCCTCTCTCTAAAAAGGAGGCATCCAAACATCAACATCCATGACTCAGCTCATGCCTCTGGATCAACCTGCCTTTCCCAAGGAAAACCTGGGATGCCCTTGCCAACAGGTTGGGCTCCTTCATCACATGCTCTCTGTCTTTCCTTGATCAGGGAATATTTTTAGATGAATGTAAACCACTGTAAATCCAAGCCCAAGGCAGCTCTGAAAGGAAGAAAGAAAGGGGAAAAGTAAATAAATCCAATACCACCAGGAGAGAGGGAAAGATCTTTCCCCAGGCCACAAATTCTAAAGCTCCCAGACGAATTTATGACCTGGTAGTTAAACCAACGCTCCTGGAGTCCAGGACCCATCCTGGGACAAGCTGAGATGGATCCATGAGCTGTGTTTTGGGCAGGATGTTTTGCCCCCACTCCCTGTAGCGTTGTCTCCAAAATTTCCCAAATCCCATCCTGAGAGTTGCCCCTCCTCTCCCTGCCTTGAAAGCCTTGTTTTGGCTCTGGCTGCAAGGAATAACAGGACGGGGAAGGGGAGGGAAAAGGGATCTCCGTCAGCTGCTAAACATATAAACCTGCAGATTTATTTGGTAGGAATAATCCCTGAAGGAGAAACAGATCCAATACTTCATCATCCCACAAACTGCCCACATCTGTTCGGAGACAGCAACAGGCGGCCGGGAACATGTGCCAGGAGCGGCTCAGAGGCAACCTGTCCCTGCTTCCCTGGATCCCACACCCCACTTCCCAGAGATGTTTCTGGATGCTTCTCTTCCCTGTGGAAATTCCCTCAGCTTCTCCTGGGCTGGGGAAGTATCCTGAGACGGTTAATCTCAGAGTCTGTAGTGGGATGTACTGGAAATTTCCCAAAGAAATCCAGTGTGCAGCTGATTTTTAACCTGGAATTTTCTACTGTAAACAGCAGGAAAAATATTTTCTCTGGTGGCTCCAGCCCTGGAGGTGATGGCACAAAGTGCTGGGTGACTTCCCATGGGAAGCACAGCCCACAACACCCTAATTTTGTCATTTAATTAGGATTCAGCTCTTTGGGAACCCAGAAATAAGGAATAATCCAGTGTCTCAGTCTCAGTGTTGTTCCTGTCCATGATGCTCCCAGCTGGATCAGGAGGACAAAATCCACCCTGCACAGAGGCACTGAAATACACCCAAAATCAGCCAAATTTCAGTGGTTGAATCCCCTCAGCAGAGAAACCTTTGGAGAAATGGATGGAGCCGGGAGATGCTGGGCTCTCCAGGGATTCCCAGGATTTCCAGGATTTCCAGGCTCTCCTGTTTTAGCGCAGGAGAAGGGAAGCAGGGCTGGATCCGTGGCTGTCAAAGGGCGATTGTGGGGGTTTGGAGCAGGGCAAGGTGGAAGGGGCTGGCCTGGAGCAGCCTCCCCACGGCTCCCCTGCGAGAACCACGCTGCTCTGTTGACTTTTCACACCTCATTAAGGAGGAAAACTCATCAGGCTCCCGGCTGATGTTCCCAGGATCGCGCTCCCGGACGGCAAACAGCGGCTCTGTGTTTGGGCTCTCGTTATTTTGGGGCCCAGGCTCAGCTGGAAAAAGCTGCTTGACAAAACTGCCTGGAGAAATCTCCTCCCTGAAGAGTTTAATTGTCCGAGTTTACGCTCCAATAAAATCCCCAAGTCTGGGTCTTTGGTTTTCCAGAGGGAAAACGATCCCGCACAGATCCGTGTGGAAGTGTAGGGCCTCAGCTGAGGAATGTCCCCTTTGCTGGGCACGGGCAGTGGGGCAGATTTGGGAATTCTGACCCTGTGCCTGCAAAAAGGTGGATCCTGTGGGAAAATCCACAGCCTGGTGTCACCTGGAATGTGCCCAGAGCAGAGTGGGCATGGAGAAATGGAGGACAAAGCCCTGGAAAAGTGATGGAAAAGGCTGTGGAAAAGTGGTGGACAAGGCCATGTAAAAGTGGTGGAAAAGGCGCTGGGAGTCGGACTCGTTGAGCTGTGGAAAAGAGGTGGAAAAGGCCCTGGAAAAATGGAGAACGAGGCCATGGAAAAATGGAGGATAAGGCCCTGGAAAAGCAGTGGACAAGGCCATGGAAAAATGGAGGACAAGACCATGGAAAAGTAGTGGACAAGGCCATGGAAAAGCAGTGGAAAAGGCCATGGAAGAATGATGGACAAAGCCATGGAAAAATGGTGGACAAGGCCATGGAAAAGCAATGGACAAGGCCATGGAGAAGCAGTGGACAAGGCCATGGAAAAGCAGTGGAGAAGTCCAAGGGCTGGAAATGTCTGGAAGAAGCAACTCAAGGGATGCCATGAGTGTGAAAATCCCTCCCTGAGGACTTATATAAATGTCCAACTCCACCCTAATTTTGTCCTTGAGACCATCACAGGATCTCTGCTCTGGACTACTCACAGAAAAATTTTGAAACACAAAATTAAATGATAAAGGCATCACCACAAATTCAGCTTAATTTGTTCTATTTCCCATTTAATTTGAGTGACATGCAGCAAATAAATACTAAAAATTACAGCAAAAATAAAAAGATGATTTGTGTGAACGTGTCATGGCTGCATAAAATGGGCAGGTTTTCATTTGGCTAATTTTTACTTCCTGGAGTGGGAGAACTGCAAATAAAAACACCCCAGGAAGCTCCAATTCTGGGTCAGAAGCCACAGTTTATGTCACAAATCTCTCAGGGATGACTTTTGACGCGAGGAGCAGAATGGATTATTCAGAAAACACAATATGAGGGACTTAATGCATATTTAGGATTGAGGAAATCCATTTTTTAAATGGGAAGCGATTTTTGGAAAGAGTTGGATCCAAGAGGAGACACACAGATTCCAGGGGGAGAAGATGGAAATGACTTTTCATTTTTTAGTGTGGGATCATGTTACTTGTGGGAAAATTGACCTGCAGGGACCGAGTTCCTCCTTTGTGTCACTGAGCATCTGCCAAGACCTGACTCTTTCTGGATATTAAAGGTGCGAAATCCAAATGCTGGAAGGCCACGTTTAAACCTGAGTCTTGTGCACTGCCCAGCTTCCTCCACATGCCAAATAAAAATCCCAAAATTGAACTTGTCTGGGACAGAAGTGATGCCCTTTTTGAGGACAACATTACAAGCCCTTCAAAAAACCATCATGAGGCATCTTCAAACCTTCTCCATCAACTTAGGAAGAGCCCAAACTCCAACCTCTCTGTTCTCTTGGCTGCTCCAACAACTCCAACTTCCCAGGGAAATCTCAGCAGTTTTCCTCTGTCTTTTCCTGAGATATTGCAACTTTTTGGGTGTCTCAAACCCTGCTGAAGCTCAGGAGATGCCTGGGCTTTGTGTTTGGCATTGGAACAGCTCCAGCTTGTAGCATTTTGGTGGCACAGACACCAAGCCAGGTCTTGCCTGCCTTTCCCCGTTTCTCTTCCTGCCCCTCTCAGAGTGGGATTTGATCCTTTTGAGGGGAGGTGGGTGCCAGCCAAGGTTTCTCCCTGTCACAGTTTGATTCAGATGAACTCGGGGGAGAATTCCTCTCAGCAACAGCCTGGAATGTGTGGAGGAGGTTGGAGTTCAGGTTGGTTTTTTCACAAAGTCTTCCCTGGGTTTTGGTTTGGAAACCCCAAATTCAAATGAAAGATTAGGGACTGAGATAAAACAGATCTGAGATCCAACTCAAGCTGATTTTGCTTTCACAAACCCCAAACCATCCTGGTTTGTTCTTCACAGAAATGAGGGAGGAAACCCCCCAAACTTTCATCTGACCCCTCCTCGAAATTCTTTTGATGCTCAAGATGAAATGGAAGCAAGATTCCCACAATTCTTGGGAGAAGAAGAGGCCTCAAAACAAGAGATTCTGACCCTGGATGGACATAACCCAGCACAGCTTGGCAGCCCAAATTCTGAAGTCATTGATCCTGGGAAAAGCAATAAATCCCATTTGACAGCTCAAGAAAGCCCAGTCTGACCTTGGGCTTCATTTTGATCCCACTGATGCAGCTGGAGACTGCAGGAGCACAAAAATGGCAGCTCTGAGCCAGCAGCCAACTGGAAAATGAGTGGAAAGCTATCCGCCCTGCTGAGATGGGGAATAGGAAAATGTATCTCCAGGACAAGCAGCATCCCAGAGATCATTGGCTGAATTTATTCAGAAATCATAGAATCATGGAATCAATGAGGTAAAAAAAAACATCTCCAGGATCATCAAGTCCAAGCTGTGCCTGATCCCCACCTTGTCCCCAGCCTGGGTGAGTGCCTCATCCAGGAATCCCTTGGACACCTCCAGGGCTGGGGACTCCAAACCTCCCTGGGCAGTTCCAAGGCCTGACCACCCTTTCCATGAAGAAATTCCTGCTGATTCCAACCTGAACTTCCCCTGGTGCAGCTCGGGGCTTTTCTCCTCTCCTCCTGTCCCTGTTCCTCCCCCAGCTGTCCCCTCCTGTCAGGGAGCTGTGCAGAGCCAGCAGGTCCCCCCTGAGCCTCCTTTTCTCAGGGATAATTCCCCCTCCAGCTGCCTTTCCATAGGCAGGGGGAAGCTGGGAAAACAGCCCTGTCCCCTGTCAGAAACCCACGGAGTATCCAACTGGCTCCAGTGGGATGGAAAACTCAGCATCTCCCAACAGGAACTGTTTACTTCTTCCTCCCACCACCTTGGGCTGTAACATCAGCAGCCAGCTTGGATTTTGGAAGTTCTCAGAAGCTCTGGAAGCTGCACAGGGTTTAGGGCTGATCCTCGCCAGGCTAAAGCCTCCCAGCCCTCCAGGTCAAGGCCTTTTAAGGACTCTTTTATTGCAGCTTTTGCAAATCCATTAAAAAAAAAAAAAAAAAAGAAAACAATCCTCCTGAAGATTGCACCTTTGAAACGACAGCTACCTACAAAGTTTCACCACAGTAGTTCAAAGTGTTGGAAAAGATACTTTTACATTTAGCAGGGAACAGCAGGTTTTAATCTGTTGTGAGGTTTTTTTTCTCCCCAGCATGTTCCGAGTCTGTTCCATGAGTGTTATCTGTCCGGTTTCCAGGTTTTTATAATCCACTGGGGCCTGTGTAAATCTCAGGATTTCCTCTGCAGACTCGGCTCATGTTCCACAGCTGTGCTGGAGCACATGTGTGAGGAAATTAGAAATGAAATCAGCTGATCCAGCGTGGATTAGGACAAGGAGAGACACCCAAGCCTTGCAGGCTCCACAGCCTGTCCAGGGGGTCAGTGCCACCCTCCAGAGTGTGGCCATGGTTGGATCAGTGTCCCCTCATAGGAGAAGTGACATCTGCTCCCCCCAGCCCTGCCCAGGGGACACTTGAGGCCTTTACTCAGAGGGTGGGGAGGCCATGGAACAGTTTCCCAGAGAAGCTGTGGCTGCCCCATCCCTGGAGGTGTCCAAGGCCAGGTTGGATGGGGCTTGGAGGAACCTGGGGTAGTGGAAGGTGTCCCTGCCCATGGTGGGGGGGTTGAAACTTAGATGATTTTCAAAATTTCCTTCCAACCTAAACCATTCCAGGATTTTATGGTTTTCTCATGGTTTCCCCATCTCTTGCCCATCCAGTTGCAGGAAATTTGCACCATAAGCTCAGAGGAAGCCACATGGGGTTAACCGAGGTCATGGTTCCATAAATGCTTTGAACGGGATTCACTGTGTCCATCTGCTGGACTTGGTTCCCGCAAATCTCCTCCAACTGGGAACCTGCAGCAGAGAGTGGACCTTGCAGGATGCTCAGAAAGGGCAGGGTGATGTTTGATCCCAAAACGTGCAAATATGCCACAAAATCGGTGACAGCAGCAGCTAGGGAACCTTGCAGGATACACACCAAGGGCAGAGCAGTGCTCAGTCCCAACACCTGTCCATGGCAGATGTTTCTTGGGATGTTGGGAGATTCCCTGTCCCAACACCTCCCTCTTGGCAAACCTTGCTCAGCCAGGTGGAGAATCCTTCTCCATGTGCCCCATGTTCTCCATGTTCTCCATGTTCTCCATGTGTTCTATGTGCTCCATGTGTTCCGTGCTCTCCATGTGCTCCACATGTTCCATGTGCTCCATGTGCTCCATGTGTTCCATGTTCTCCATGCGCTCCCTGTTCTCCACATGTTCCATATGCTCCATGTTCTCCATGGTCTCCACATCTCCACATGTTCCATGTTCTCCATGGGCTCCACATGCCCCACATGTTCCATGTGCTCCATGTGCTCTATGTGCCCCCCGTGTCCCACGTGCTCCACATGTTCCATGTGCTCCACATTCTCCATGGGCTCTGGCAGAGGAGCCAGGGCTGAGCCCCCAGGGCTCTGGGGTTTATTTGATACCCTCTGAACTGTCATATCAAAGCCGGGCCTAGCGTGGGCTCAGACTGAGGGGGCCAGGCAGGGGTTAAGCGAAGCCCGAGGGCTCCGGCAGTTCGGGGCCGAGCCTTTCCCTGCCAGCAAATCCCACTTCAGAAAGATTCCCCCCACACAGCCAACTTTTGGCCCTGGAGATGGGTTTGCCACGAAATCCCCACACCATGTGAGTTCTACCTGCTTGAAGTTCTCCTCCGGGCACTCTGGGGCCAGGAGGGTCACCAGGGAGGGTCACTCCTTCCCTTAGAAGGATCCAGGAGCATCCCAGGAATCTGCTGTGGGATTTCTCAAGCCAAAACTTTGTTCCATTTTATTTTTAGGCTATTTTCTCCCCGTGACAGTGACACAGAGCCCAGATTCCCAGGTGCAGGACCATTTTCCACTCCTATTAGTGATGGGAAACCTGGCACAACTTTCCAGGCTTCCCAAACCTAGGAACACCAGGAAAGGGAAGGGAATTGAGGTAACTGATGGGCAGAAGTGGCACTGCAAAAAGTGTGGGGAGATATGGGTGAGCCCTGCAGTTCAATCACCCCGAGCAGGTAAATTCAACCAACTCCTCACCTGAACAGTTCCTCCCTTTTCCAGCACCTGGAGGATCACAAACCTCCCTTTATCTCCGGATTGTCTCATGTGGAATTGGCAGCTGGGCCGGCTCCAAATGCCTGTGCAAAGCTGGAATTCCTGAAAGACTTTTCAAGGGGTGAGCTCTGCATTCCACAGTCTGGCAGCACCCCCGGCCCCACTCCCGGGGCGAGAGACAAAAGGGAATGAGGCTTGGAGAGCAAGTTCCCAACGAGATCCGTGGATGTGACACCCGTGGGCTGGAAAACCCCACTCCTTTTCCTTTTAAAGGAGTTGGAAGAGCAAAAGAACGGGAGTCTAGCCCAGGTTTCCTGCATATTCAAGCAGCATTTCTCCCTCTAGGCCACGGGCTTGTGCGCAGGGAAGCAGAACAAAGGGAAAACACAACTGCTGTGAACTGGGATGAACTTCCAGCCAAAGGCAGGAGAAGGAATTCCAGCTTTTGGGAGCTGCTTGGTGTGGTGGCCACTGGTCCCGACTCTTGGCCAGCTCAACTTTACACGGATTTGTTGTCAATAAATTCCTACCCTGAATTCCTGCTGGGCACTGGTGCCAGTTTGGAAAGAGTGTTGAAGTTGGTAGGACGCTCCTGTGTCCAACTGTTCCTGGCTTTGGGATCTGGCTGGAACAAGGTTTGTCATCCACATGCTGTCACCTGGGATCGAGGTGAAGGTGCCTCCAACAGGGAATGTTTGGTTTCTCCCAGGGCAAACACAGCAATTCCATGCAAATTCTGCTCCAGACAGTAAAATTTCTGATGAAACGGAGCTGGACTTAACCCTTAATCAACATTCCTGCTCCTGTGGAGAAGGATGTGCCAAGGGAATTTCCTAAAATCTTGGTAAGAAACAACCCTGAGCTCCAGAACTTGGTTTCCTACATGGATTTCTTGCCCTTTTGAGGTGCAGACTCTGCCTTCCATTTTCCTCCCTGATGAAGCACCTGCACTAATTGGATTTTCTGGCTCTCACGGGGGTTTTTGAGGAGTGCTGCGTCGGGATTTTCTTGCTCTGGGAAGTCGGGAAGCAGCTCTGGAGCAGGGAAAGCTCTGCAGAAGTGGCTGTGAGCTTCCCAAAAGCTGGGATGGAGAGGTTGGGCAGGTGCTCACACTCGTGTGTGAAGCTTCACCTGCTGCAGGAAACCAGAGAGGGGTTGGAGAACTCCTGGAATTGGGATCCTCAGGTGCTTTTGCATCACCCATGAGCTCTGGGCACAGCGGTGAGATGTGTGATTGGCACATCCACGGGGACAAAAAACCCTTGTTGCAGCTGCAGAAGCTTCCAGCAGCTTTGCTAAGCCAGGAGTAGCAGCTGTGGGAAAAGTTTGGAGAGGTTTCCTACTTTCCCTCCACCTGTTTGGCTCTTTGGCTCTGGTAGGGTGAGGAGTCTCCATGAGCGCCGTTGGATTTAGGAATCCAATTTAGGAAGAAGTTTTTCACAGAAAGGGTGATAAAGTGCTGGAATGTCTGCCCAGGGAGATGGTGGAGTCACCATCCCTGGATGTGTTTAGAAAAAGCCTGGGTGTGGCATTGGGTGCCAGGGTTTAGTTGAGGAGTTGGGCACAGGTTGGACTCGATGATCTTGGAGGTCTCTTCCAACCTGGGCATTCTGCGATTCTGGGATTCTGTGATTTATGGAATTTCGGTGGTTCACGTGCAATCCCAGGACACTGAGGAGGGTCTGGAGTGCGTGATCCCCTAGCAGGGCTCTTCCTGCCCCCTCTGCTCCGTGGGAGGCCCCATCCATCCCCATCCCTGCCCCGTGGCCCCATCCCAGTGGCGGATCCGCGTTCCGCATCCCGAGGATCCCGGCTCACTCTGCGCTCCTTGTTCCTCCCAAACCACCCAGACTGCGGCCAGATGTCCTCCCTCAGACCCAGCTGTTCCGGGGGAGGGAATTGCAGCTCCCAGCTGTTTGTCCCCGCTCCCCTGCCAGCAGGGCCGCCGGGGTCAGCGCTTCCTCATCCATCTCTGTCCGCAGAGCTCCGTTAGCATGGACCTGCTGCTCATTCCCTCTTGGAATTCAGCTTGGGTTTGTCCCAAGGAGCTGGGGCAGAAAGGATTTTGGGAAAGCTCCTTGCCTCCATCCCCATTTCAGCATCCTGCAGGACAGGGTAGGGGCGACCCTGCTGAGCTTCACAGTGCATCCTTTTGGTGGAAAAATTCCTTGGAGCGACGCGTTGTGGTGCGGAATTCCTGTTTATTCCTCCCTCCCCACCTCCATCCTGTCTTTCCCTGCATTCCCATCCTGAGCTTGAAGTTCTCCTCCGGGTGCTCCAGGGCCAGGAGGGTCACCAGGGAGGGTCACTCCTTCCCTTAGAAGGATCCAGGAGCATCCAAGGAATCTGCTGTGGGATTTCTCAAGCCAAAACTTTGTTCCATTATTTTTTTAGGCTACTTCCTCCCCCTGACAGTGACACGGAGCCCAGATTCCCAGTTGCAGGAAGCTCAGGGCAGTGGATCCCGAGCCATGAGCCAGTAGATTTTTAGGATTAATCCTATCCTGCCCTCTCCAGGGATCCTCCCTCCCCTGGCTTCTCCCTGCTTTGTAAAACAGGGGTGACAATCCCGACTTTTCCCACCTCCCTCAAGGATTACTGGACAATGCTTTGAAGTCACTCGGGTAGGGTGAAAGCCCAAATCCTGGAAAATCCAAACAATTCCAGGGAACGGGAAAGCAGCAAATGCAATTCCAAACAAATCAGGAGCCATTAAAATGTTGGGAAATTTGTGTGAGTGCATCCAAGTGGGCAGGAGCAGCAGTTTGAGCTCAGCTTAACTTGATTCATGTGGGGTTTGACTCAGATTAGCTGAGCTTAAAGGGAATAAGGCTCCTATTTCTGCTCCTGATTCCTAAGCTTGGGTGGGATTTTTTTCCCTATTTTTTTCTCTCTCTCTTTTCCTTCCTCAAACGACCTCTCCTGGATGCTCATTACGTTCTGGAAGTTTTGGGTGTGCTGGTTTTCATCTCCAGCCCCAAAGTGTGGCTCATCTTCCTTTATTTCAAACCAAAAGCCAAATTTAGGGGAAAATTCCCTGTTTCCCCTCTTTTTTTTTTTCCAGACATGCACAATGCAGAAAAGCAGCAACACATCTGGAGAGTGTTTTCCAAGGAATTACCAGAACAGTGTTGTCAGCTTCATATTTTTATGTGCCACACATTAAAAATCACTGAGGGGAGGAGGGAGCCCATGAGAAATAGTAAAAAAAAAGGCAGAAAATTCTAANTAGGGAACCAGATCTTATGGAGGAGTTTGCAGTTGGAAAACCTGTGATTTGTTGAGTTATTCCTGATTTTTTTCCCAGGAGTGTCCTCAGGGATGGGGGAAAATATTTGGGGGACAAAGGGGATCAATGTTTTAGGCTGGGCTGAGAATCCTGGGGAAAAGCAGGGGTTGGATGTGCAGAGATTGGGATTTCTCCTGTGTGGCTCTGTCCCTGAGGCTGCTGAGATTCCGAGCCTTACAGATCCTCTGGGAATGGATCTTGGGAAAATCTTGGTGATTTCAGAGCTTGTTAAACTTCAAAAAATGTTTGGGAATTGGGCTCTGACCCTCCAAATGGATCCCTGCTGGCCGTGGAAGGGAAGCAGGGATTTTCCTGATGCACGTGGGCACAGCCATCCCTCGTTTTGGGACACTCCCCAAGCCCTGAGGTGCCGTTCCATATGGAAAAACAATTCCTGAAGAGCCCAAACAAGCAATAAACTCCCAAAAAATGCTCTCAGTAAATAAATCCTGACCCCAAATCTGTTGCTTCCTGCCCTTCCTTTCCATGCATCCCTTGATGAGCTGCACTTGGCAGGTCCAAAAGCACCTGAATTCCTTTATTGGCTAGTTCCAAGGGGATATAAAGCATTCCCGGGAACCAATGGGAAGAAGGATCCCAAAAGCCATGGTGACAGCTGCATTCCAAAGGCAAAGAGACAAAGGAATGGTAGAATAATCTGGAGTGAAATAAAGATTTTAATAGGAAAATGAAAAGTCTTCGGAGAGTGAACGTGATCCAAAGCAAACCAGACCTTTACTTGGGAATGTGGGAGAGGGAGGGAAAAAAAAAATCCTCTCGTTTCCCCCCACCTCCCCAAAAGCAAATTATTCCTCAGGGAGCAGTTTCAGATCTGCTGCTAAATTATTAAACTCCTTCTCCAGGGAAAAGAGATCAAATAAACATCCAGCATTCCATGGTTTTTGTGTTTCATAAGTGAGGGAAGTTTGGGTGAGTAGAAAAGAAGCCTGGCTGTGGATTTGCAGGCACAAATATGGAATAAAATCATCGGATGCTTGGGAATGCCGAGGAGATGTGGAGACTTCGATAAATCAACAGCTTTAAACAAAAGAGGGAAAAAAAATAATTTTATTAGGATCTGGATGCCAAGATTTTCCCAGTCTGGAGGAAGCTGTGTCCCAAGACATGAGATGGAGGAGGTGGGGAATTTGTCTGTGCCAGAGCGAGGCTAAAAGGGACAAAAAGTTGTGAATGGATGCAGGATTGTGGCACGGATCCGAGCAGGTTTGGTTGGACATGTGGGAAGGAAGAGCTGAGGAAGGAACCCAGCAGGAATGGGATCCCCCAGAGCAGCTGTGGGGGATAGGGTGGAATATCCTGCCGGGAGCAAGAGCTGGAGGAAACCCTCCGGCATTCAGGGGTGGGAGGTATTCCATGGGTGGGAGATGTTCCGTGGATGGGAGATATTTCATAATCCCAGCATCCTCGCACTTTTCCCAGCAGTATTTACGGATGGGAGATGTTCCATGGATGGGAGATTTCCATGGATGGCAGATGTTCCATGCATAGGAGATGTCCCACGGATGGGAGATGTTCCATGGATGGGAGATGTTCCACAGATGGGAGATGTTTCATAGATGGGAGATGTTCCATAGATGGGAGATGTCCCATGCCCTAATCCCACCACCCCACACTTTTCCCAGTCTAAATTGGCCCTTCCCAATCTCCTTCCCACGCCTGGTGTTTGCCAGAGTTGGAAGCCAGGGAGAAGATCCAGGATGGTGCAGTGGGTGCTGAGGAATTCCAGCTCCAGGAACATGGGACAGCTGAGGGAATAATGGATGTTTGGGAATGTTTTAACCCCTTGTCACCCAGAGCAGCCTCCCTCACCCCGAGCTTGGCTCAGCGGCAGGAGCCGGGCATGGAGAGTGGGAGCAGCTCTTTTCCTGCCTCTTTTTCACCCGGAGTTAGAGCTGGATGTCTCCACACAAAAATCAGACACGGGAGAGCTTGGAGATCTCAGTCTTGGCAGGTTTTCCTTATCAGACCCCATCCCAAAGCAGAGATTCCCAAGGAAAGGAATCTGATTGCACCATCCCAGGATTTCCTTCCTGGTGTCTCAATCAGATCCGTGCAAATCCACAGGGATTTGGGGTTTTCTGGATGCTTTCCTGAAGGAAAATACAACCCCATGTCATTGGAAATCTGCTTTTTCAGAGAGAGTTTGGGTGTTCAGCTTGATTTCCATCAGCAACAGGGTTTCCATGGGAAATCTTCCATGGAATTTCCGAAATATCTGTTTTGGAATATATAATATATATAATATTCCAAAATAGTGGAGTTAGGATGTGGGAATTTCAGGTTTTTCTCTTCAAATGGAGGAAATTTCATCCCTTCTGCTGGTCCTGGATCCATCAATCCATATCTTTTTAGGGAAAAGCCTTTTCCAAGCTGTCCACCCCCAGGATTTTATGGTTTTCCTCTTTTACTGTCAGGTGAGTCAGGGTCAACACCAGCACTTGCCCAATTTGGAACAAATTTTCCACAAAATTCCCTTTTTCTTTGTTTTCCATGATCAGGAAATTCTCTTTTAATAGGAATACAAGCAGGAAAAGGAAACACAAAGGGGAAAATCCATTGATCTGGAAGGAATATTTGAGTTTTGCCTCCCCAAATATTGAGATAAAAATCAGGGAAATGGGATGGAAAAGGACATTTTCCACAGCTCGTAGGCTGGGTTGAACAGATTGTGTGAAAAGCCCTGGGATGAAGCAGTGCTTTTCGATCTGGAATCAATCCTGGCAGGAAGTAGAAACATTTGCCATGGAGTGGGAAACAACACATGGTTGTTGCATTATATTTACCCAATAAAGTCCCTTTTTTTTCATTTAGGATTGGGAAAAAAAATCCATTTAATAAAAGAAGGAAGCTGGGAATGCTTTTCCAGTTAAACAGGGAGAGATGAGGAATGGTTTTTTTCCATTTTCTCAGGATTTCAGCAGGTAGGGAATGATCCTTCCACGCTGCCTGTGTTGGGAAAATAAACAAATATCTTTGATTTTTGCCTGATGATGTGGAGGAGAAATATTCTTCCTGTATCCAGATCCCAAATCATTCCCTCTGCCACTCCCATGCAGGAGAGAGCCCCTGGACTTTATTATAGTTTTGGGGTTTTTTTAGATTTAATTTTGTTTGTAATACTTTGTGAGTAGGGAAGTGAATTTAGTATATATTTGAATAATTTAATAACGTAATTTGTATTTTTTTTTTGTAATATTTAACTAATTTTTTCTAAAGGTAGGTAAATAGTTGTGACATTTTTGTTTGTTAATGTTAATAACCTTGTTTTGGTTTTTATTATGATTTAATTTGCTGTTTTTAATGTGGTGAAAATTGTTTTGGGAGATCTGTAGGGTAAAAAATTTGTTATCAATAAAGGGAGTTTTATTGATATGTTCTATTGAAATATGAGATTATATAGTTGTATTTTTTCTTTTTTTGGTGTATTTTTTTTTTCCTATTTTTTTCTTTTCACCTTGGAGCTGAACATTGCCAAGCGCTGCCAGGAGAAGCCGGGCTGGATTCCCGGCTTTGATTGCCACGTGTGTGGGATGCCACAGGAGGAGCGTGGGCAGGGGAGCGATGGAAGCAGCGTTCCCACCTCCACACGGCATTTCGGGAGGAATCAGACCCTGCCTGGAAGGAGAGGGAGGTTTGGGGTTGTGTAACGGGGTGGAACGTGGGATGTGTCACCCCCTGGCCCCACACGGCGACGCCTCGATCCCTTCAGGAGCGGGATGAGGGAGAACTGAAGGAAGAAAATCCTCCGGGTTCAGAGTTTGCAGTGTTTCTGTGGAAACCAGCTCTGAGCAGCAAAAATTAAAGGACTGGTGCTGTTTCCCTGGAAATGGACTTTGCCGGAGAGAACCTGTGGGAGCTGGGAAGGGGGTGAGAGGATTGGAGCAGAGTTGAGAGGAGTAAAGTGAATATTTACTGAGAGGCCTTCAAAGGCCTCACCCTGGCAGTGCCAGTGCCACAGCCGTGGCTCTGCCCGGATGGCTGCAAGATGGAAGCAAAAGAGGAGCTTGGTCACGAGATCTCACATTTTTATGTTTTAGTCCATTTGCATACAGAAGACAACTGTCCAATTAGTAGCCTCAAATGATGTAATTTCATCCTCCTTGCTTGCTTGCCCTCCTCTTTTCACGTTGTTTATGCTTTAGGCCTGAAGTCTGAAGAGATTTTCCTTGAGTCCCCAGCTGGAAGAGGATTGTTTTCACCACCCTGTGAAAAGATCCTAGCAACCCTTGATATAAAACTGAAAGCTGCACATCAAAGCTGAACAGAAAAACTTAAAACTTAAGGCATCGACAGGGCTCCAGGTGAGGATCCTGCTGGATGTGGGGTGATCACTGGAGGGGGACAGCTTCCCCTTGGATATGGCCACTTTCTTCCTTCAGTTCTCCCTTATCCCATTCCTGATGGGAATTATCCCGACCCAGAGCAGCTCAGACCTTCCCAACATCCTGAACATTTCCCAGACAGGTAAATCAGGCTGGGAAAAGGCTCAGGATTTAAACCAAGAGCACACTTGTGCTTATTCCTCATCATTTTCCAACCTTTGCCTGTTGGAAAACCTCTCCGTGCTTGTCTGGGAAGGGAGAGACAACTGGAGACCAGGAAAAAAAACAACTTTTCCTTTTCTTGGAGTGCCTGCAGCTGTCAGCTGAACCCGTTCCTGCCCTCTCCAGAACAACAGCTGGAGCAGCCAAAAATGGGGATGCTGGGCATGGAGCAGAGCTCCTGCAGGGATCATTTACAGCCAGCACCTCGCAGATGCCACTTCCGTTAAAAAACATAAACTGGGCAGGAAAAAAACACCTCACAGATGGAAAAATTATTTGCCTGACATTGGGAATTCTTGTTGTTACATGACCCTTGCCATGTGTTGCACTGGAAAAGGCGGGAAGGGAAGAAAAGGGAAACTGGAGGAAGGAAAAATTCTCCGTGAATTTGCTTTTCACCTGTTGTCTCAGGCTGGGTGTCTGGGGATGTCTGTGCTGGTGGGGGCAAGATGGGGCCACTGCTTTGACTCCAAGGGTTCTCTTCCCCAGAAATATTTCCAAAAGGATGGGGATTTCTGACCAGAAACTGGGTTTTTTTAATTGGTATAAATACAATATATTGTTATCTAATTGTTATTATATATAATTATCTTTCTAATAGAATTTGTTGCACTATTTTTAAATTTTATTTGGTTTATGGAGTGATGAAATTGGGTGTTCTTCCCTAGAAAATCCCATTCCAGCTCAGCTTGGAGTGAAGGAAAATTTGATAAAAAATAAAATACAAAAAAATCGGATCTGTCCAGGGAATGACTGGCTGGAGAATGGGATGGGAGGGAAAAGAGGGATGGGGCAGAAATCTTGGCCCAGGGAGGCTCCTCTCCATCCTGGCTGCATCCAAACCTCTAGAAGCACAGAGGGATCCCAAAATCCTGACACACACAGAGCCCTGGAGCTGGGAGGCGATGTGGGGATCCTGCATGGATGAAACATCAGGAAAACCATGGATATCAGGGAAAGGCTCTGACCAGGGTTCCAGGGAATGGAACATTCCCAAGGCTCCAGAGCCTTTGGACAACACTCTCAGGCACAGGTGGGATTTTTGGGATGTCCTGGGCAGGACCAGGGCTTGGATGATCCTGATTCCATCCAGCTCAGGATGTTCTGTGATTCCATGGAAATGTCCCTTCCACAAAGGAATCATCAGCCCTTCTCCCTGCTGTGGAGACATCCATGGGATTTGGGGAGATAGCCATGAATTTGGGGAGATATCCATGAGATTTAGGGAAATATCAACGAAGTTTGGGAAGATATCAATAAAATCCTTGAAAACATCAATGTAATTTGTAGAGATATCAATATAATCTGTGAACACATTAATGTCATTTGGGAATATATCAATGTAATTTGGGAAGGTATCAATGTAATCCATGAAAATATCCATGTAATTTGGGGAAATATCAATGTAATTTTTGAAGATATCAATGTAATTTGGGAAGATATCAATATAATCCGTGAAAACATCAATGTAATTTGGGAATATATCAATGTGATCCGTGGAAACATCCATGTAATTTGTGAATAGATCAATATAATTTGTGGATATATCAATGTAATTTGTGAAGACACCAACAGATCTGTGAAAATACCAATACGAATTGTCAATATCCCGGAGAAAATATTCCCAGGATTTCTCCACTGGTGCTTCCCAGGTCCAGAGTTCCTGCAAACACTGATTAGTTCCAGCCCTGCAGCTGATTAATCACCGCCGCCCCTCCGTGCCGCGGCTCTTGTCAGCATTTCAGGGCTTTGTCCGGGGCTGATTTCCAGCACCATCCCATCAATCAGAGCTGCTCCCTCCTGGAGCCACATCCACGGATTGGAGCCGGAGCCTCTACCGACTCCGGGAGCGGGAGCGGAGCGGCCAAAAGGCGGGGACAAAGTGGGGACAGNGGAGGAAAAGAAGGGAAAAGGGGGGAAGAGAAGGAAAAGAAGGGAAAAGGGGGAAAAGAGGAGAAATGAGAGAAAAGGGGGGTAAAGAGGGGAAAAGAAGGGAGAAGAGGGGGAAAGAGAGGGGAAAAGAAGGGAGAAGAGGGGGGAAAAGAAGCGGGAAAAGAGGGAAAAAGAGGAGGAAAGAGGGGGAAAGAAGGCAAAAGGCAGGAAAAGTCCTGGCACAGGGGCCCAGGAAAAGTGTGGATCCTCCATCCTCGCAGCTGTTTGATGTTCATGCAGGTGAAGCCCTGAAATTTCCTCGTCAGCTTGTGCCTCTTTTAGGGCTGGATTAGGGAGCTGCGAGGTCTCTTCAGACCTGTCCTAGTGTGACACAGGGCTTTCCAATTTCCCACAACATTCCAAAAATCTAGAAGCTCCAAAATGTGCATCCAAGCCACCGGGATCAGGATGACAACCCCATACCAGGAGAGAATTCCCTCAGCTCCTCTTTGTCCTCCCCTTCCACCCACAGGAGCCTGGCATTAATCCCCCTCCAATTTGGGGCTTCCTGCATTGAAATTTTGGCGTCACAGACCTGGATCCATCCTGCCCATCCATCCTATCTCCCCCTCAATCTGAATCTGGGAAGATGCACAGCTTTTTTTTTTTCCTAGAAATAAAAGCTTTTTCCAGAAATTTTTTTCTCAGAAACTTGCACAGCCCCACACATCTCCTCCCTCCAGAGCTTCCTGCAGCTTTGAGAAAACTGAATTTGGGAAGCTACACAGCTTTTTTTACTCAGAAAAAAAAAGCTTTTTCCAGAATATTTTTCCCAGAAATTTTCACAGCCCCACATCTCCTCCCTCCAGAGCTTCCTGCAGCTTTGGGAAATCTGAATTTGGGAAGCTGCATAGCTTTTTTACCCAGAAAAACGGGCTTTTTCCAGAATTTTTTTCCCAGAAACTTGCACAGCCCCACATCTCCCTCCAGAGCTTCCCGGAGCGTTGGGGAAAAGGCGGCGAGAGCGAGGGAGGAGGGAACTTTTCCTTGGAACTTCATCCTCCCCATTAGGAGCGAGCGGGAAGCATTTGCTGGTGGGAGAACGTTCCCGGTGACAGGTCCTAAAATAATTGTGGAGGTGACGCGAGTGAGCGACACGGATAATGAGCGCGAGTTGGTGGAGCTGCCATCGTTTCCCTCACAGCTCCGTGGTCCCCAAGGAGGCTCTGCCGCCCCCTCAGCGCCAATTTAAGAGAAAGTTTGGGAGTTCAGCTTCACCCTGAGCAGAGCCGCCATGCTCCAACTTTTCCCGTTCCTCTGGTGAAGGATAAACCTTAACTCGTGGCTGGTTGAGGGGTGGGGTTTGATTTTCCAGCTGTTTTTCTGTCACCTCCAGGGTGACTCTCTGAAGTGGCCCAAAAAACGTGCCCAGGGTGGTGTGCTCACCTATGATCCCAAAGAGTTCACCCCTTTTTAGGGATCTTTTCTAACACTTTAAGAAGCAAATGGCTCTTCCAAAGGGTCCTTTTGCTTGCAGCTTTCAGGCAGTTATGGTACAAGTGTTGGGAGAAGGATTTAGGATCAGGAAAGATGATGGTGGCCTCAGGGCTGGAGTTTTGTCAGGATCTGGATTTTTTTCCAGCTCTGGATATTTAGATTAAATGGTTTGAGAGGGAGAAATCCCTCTGGATTTGGAGCAGAGCTGGATTCTCTCTCTGGGAATAAATTGAATAAATGGGATAAATGGAATAAATTGAGACCTTTGGGGTATGATGGTTTAATTTAGAGGTCGTGCCTGACATTGGGCTGAGATCACCCCAGCCTCATCCAGTCTGGGAATCTCCCAGATTTTGGGCTGTGAACCATGAAGGATTTGAGCTGTGGGTCCAAATTTCCACCCTGGAGCCTTTGGGAAGCTCAGGATACCAAGGAATGATTTTCTGCTTTATCACACACCGAGGAGGGAGGAATTCAGCTCCAAGTTCCTCCTGCACCAAATCCAGGTGCTTATTCCTGTTCCTCCCTTCAAATCTCCCAGTGAACTTCCACTTGTGCCCCCAGCAACAGGTATTTCCCATGATCCTGGGAAAAAAAACTGACATATTGCTGTAGAAATCACCTGGATCTCCAGGAGCATCCCTTTTTGGGGGTTTTTCCAGGATTTAACTCCCTGGCACCAGGGAGTTCCCATTGGTGCCAATCCAGCAAGGACACTCCATTCTCTCCCTCTGACATTCCATGGAGCAGCTTAAAGAGAGGAGAAAAAGTCGGGATGAAGGGTTGGGAAGCAGCTGGAAGGAGGGACACCAGGATTGTGGGATTTGGAGAACACTTACTCTGAGTTTTCCTCCTCAGTCCCTGAGATCCCTCAAGCTCCAAATCCATTCCATGGGCTGTGTCCCGACCTCTCCATCTCCAAAAAAATCTTTCCACCCCACCACTCAACTCCCTGCCAAATCCCAATTTCTGCTGGGATTACCTCTATTCCAACCCCTCCAGAAGAAACTTCCTGACATTATCATTCCAGATAATTTAGTTTTCCTCTAAATTAATTAAGTCACTCATTTTCTGACCCATTCCTTTTCATCTAGGAACTCATAAGAGAATTCCAAACTCCCTCCTACTTTTCTTTCCTGCATGTTTCCTCCAGAGCATCCTAATTAACGATCATCAGCTTCAACGCCTCCAGATTATTGCAAATGAGCGATGCCTCCCTAATTAATAACGTCTTAATCACGTTATCAACCTTCCCCATTGCCAGACAAGCTGCAGGGAGAGGATTCCTCGGTTTGGGAAGCTCTCCACGGAAATGATGGATGGTTTGGAAGGAATCCCTGTGTGTTTGACACGTGTTTTCCCCGTGTTTATCCCAAACACCCCATTCCCAGATAACGTTATCAGCAAAGGCCTTATCAGGGCAGGGCTCCTTCCTTTATCACCAGGGTTAACACAGCTCAGGGATCCTTGGGAATCCTTGGATTTGCTCTGCTTTCCCCGGGATAATTGCAATTAATTAATTAAACTTTGATTGTTATTCTCTGCAGATAAGGAGCGACATCCACGCAGGGCTGGCGTCTCCAGGCCCTGCATTCCAGAAGGTTTTACTGTGCAAATCTGGGAGATGTTACGGATCTTTATTCCCCTCTAGTGGCACATCCACAAAAATCCAGCTGAATTTCAAAATTGCTTCTTCCTCAAGGATCAGATTTTTTGAATTGCTTCACTCCCCAGCCCAAATACCCAGGTGATAATTAATTATTAAATTGATATTTAACGTGGCACATCCACAAAAATCCAGCTGAATTTCCAAACTGCTTCTTCCTCAGGTATCAGATTTTTTCTTTTACTGCTTCACTTCCCAGTCCAATTATCCAGGTGATATTTGATTATTAAATTGATATTTGATCTGTCTGGAGGTATTTCCAGCTGCTGCTTTTTCCAGGATGGGAATGGGGATCACAGCATATTGTCCTGGAAGAGATTCACTTGTCACTCATTATTTGGATTATGAGAGAGAGATGGAACCAGTGAGAGATGTTAAAACTTAATTTATTGGGTTTTATCTTATAGACTCATAAAAGGTGAGTTTGTCTTCACAGTCTTCACTGCATGGTCAGAGGGTCACAAGACCTCTGGCTACAAAGCCTTTAAAGGATAAATATTTTTTTAAAAAAAATCTGTAATATATAATAATTAAATAATAATTAAATGAATAATATTTCCTTTTGGGACCTTTTTAAGCTTTGAGCTTTTTAAAGCTTTTTTAGCTTTTTCTTTCTCCTTTTTCTTAATCTTTTTAAGCTTCTTTAAGCTTTTGGGGCAGTTTTGGTTGACTCCAGAATTCCCTAATTTTCAGTTTTGGCTTTGATTCCTCCAGGCAAAGTGGAAAGGGAAGCTCATGGCACCTCAATTCCCTTGGGAAGAAAACCAAATAAAATCCACTTTTTAAGCTCCAGGGTCAGCTAAAAACTTCCTTTAAAAAATTAATAAATGATAGATTTAACAGCAGAATTTCCTTTGGAATCGTTTTCCTAAAATACAAGAGTGGCCTCTAGTGGTGTCACTCCCGAGTTATCCTTCCCAGGATATGAAAAACAAGTGATCACACTCATTAATTAGTAATATCATACTTACTAATTACTAATAAAACATGATTAGAAAATTTAAGAACTCTTTTGGGAACTCAACTCTCTTTTCCCAATAGCTTTTCTGCTCCTTATCAATCCCAATCTTCCCAAGCCAAGCTTACATCAAAAATTAGAGGAAAATGAGGAGAATTTTGAATTGCTGTTGTTTGCGACATTCTCTGCTCTTACAATGGGAGAGAAAGTTAATCCTGAATTTTTATTTTAATAAATTAAGACTTGAGAAGAATTTTCGTTTGGGGTCTGGTTTTGGCCTGGTTTGGGGTTTGTTTTGGGGTCTGATTTGGGGTCTGGTTTGGGGCCTGGGTTGAGGTTTGTTTTGGGGCCTGGTTTGGGGCTTGGTTTTGGTCTGATTTGGGGTCTGCTTTGGGTCTGGTTTGGGGTTTGTTTTCGGGTTCTGGTCTGGGGTTTGGTTTGGGGCCATCTCCAGGGCCCAGCTGCAGAGTTTCCATGTAGCACTTACAAAGAACATTGTAAAATCATTTTTTCCCAGGATAAATGCACACATCCCACATTTGCTGTCCCCTCAGGAACACTCCAAGCTGGATTCTCCTGCACCCACCAGTGGCTTTTGTTTCCCACCTGATCAGCCAAACCCTGCCTGAATAAATTATTTTAAAGCATTGAGAAACCACTTTTAGGAGGGGTGATCAGCACCAGCTCTCTCCAAAGCTGTGCCAATCACTCCAGGAAATTATTTGGATTATTCCTGGGGTTTTTTTCCCTCTTTTTGCTGCCAACTTCAGCCCCTGCTTTGTGCAACTGCCTGGCAATTCTCAGATTGAGCAGGAAGGGAAATGATGATAAATAACTCTGCCAAAAAAAAAGACAATTATTTGAGCTGCTCTGGAGGTTTGGGTAAAGCAGCAAATCCCACAAATTCCCTTTCAAAACTGAGGGAAAAGGGCTGGGTGAGGATGGTGTTTCCCGGCAAGGCTTTATCAGGAATAGGCATCACACAAAAAGCATCATATATTTCTAGTGAGAGTCCTTCAATCACAGGAGAAAAATGAGGGAAGAGGAGCTGCATAGAAATCCTTCCTGGATTTATAGGAATGTTTGGATCTGGCTTTAGGGGCTGAAAATTGGAATGTTTTGCCCTGAGGACGGATCTGTACAATGGAAAATCCAGTGGTAACATTGTGATGTTCCTTGTTCCTCACATGTTCCTGTGTCACAGGGAAGGGCTCTGCCAAAATAGAGCAAACCCAGCCCAGTCACCTGCAGGGGAATCCTGGCAATGATGGAAAAAAACTCCTGGGAATCATTGCAAAAAAACCCTGGGAATGATGGCAAAAAGACCCTGGGAATTATGGGAAAAAAACCCAACAAACAAACAAAAAAAAAAAAACCCAACAAAAACCTGGGAATCATGGAAAAAAAACCCAACAAATAAAAAAACAAACAACTGGGCATTATGCCCAAAACCTCCTGAGAATTGTGGTGAAAATCTCCTGTGAATTTTTGTAAAAACCTCCTGGGAATGACGGCAGAAACCTCCTGGGGATTATGTCCAAAACCTCCTGGGAGTTACGGCAAAAACCTCCCTGGAGGAGGAATTTCCCTCACAAAAGCACAAGGCACCCAAGGGAAAAGTTTGGGTTGGAGGAGACCTTAAACCCCATCTAGTTCTGACCCCAATCCCTTCCACTCTCCCAGTGCTCCAACCTGTCCTTGAACATTCCAGGGGTGAGGCACCCACAGCACTTCTGGGAATCTGTGCCAGGGCAACTCACTGTAAAAAAAATTCTTAATATTTCATCTGAATCAGTGCATTTTTAGGTCAAACCTATTCCCTGTTGTCCTCCCAAGAATTCCTATTTTTGGAGCTGCAGGACAAGGTGCCCTTGGTGGCCCAGCAGGGCAAGCTGGGCCCTCCCCGAGCTCCTCCAGGCGTGTCCCAGCTCCTTTTCCTCAGGAGCACAATGATCTTCCCTGACCTTCCAGCTCAAGCTGTTTCCAAAAGAAAACAGGAGCTCCAACTGCTCCAAAAAATCCCTTTTTGCACTGAGCCTTGCCATTGGTTTGGGAAATTTTCCCACAAAATCTCCTTCATGAGCTCAGTTCGGAGTATTCCAGGCTTTGTGGTCCCCTCAGGAATTTTAAATGGCAAAAAATGAAATACTAAATCCTTGTATTCTCGGTCCTCTCCGGAATTTCAAATGGCAAAAAATAAAATCTGAAATCCTTGGATTCTTGGTCCTAAATCCAGTTTGCAGGAATTCATTCAGATTCCAGGCTCAGGAAAACAAAAATATAAAACCTCATTATTATGTCATGAGAATAGTGGCGCTTGGAATATTTGAAATCCATATGAAGCACACCTGGTGGTGCCCAAAATTCCTGTAAATCTTAGCTCAGATAAAAACTCCCACGGATTAAATCAAAGATTCCAAGAACCAACAGCAAATCCCACATTCCCACTGTTTGAGTTACGAATTCATTGGAGAAATTCCTTGTTTAAACCTTTGTTTACCTGCATTTTCCCTGGATTTCTAAAGTCCTGGAAATCATGAGGAGGTTTTATAGCTGTGAAGCCATTCCCAATTTTCTTGTCTCTCCAGCTCCTTCTCCAGCTTCTCCAGGGGGGTTTGAGGTGTCCAGATCTTCCTTTCTCCAGGGGAACATTCCCAGTTTTCTCAGCATTCTCTCCTACCTGGATATTGTCGAACTCCCTCTTTTTTGAGCTCCTTATTCCTCATTTTTCTGTACTGATTTTTTTGTATTTTTTTCCTCCCACGTGGACAAAATCCAAGCTCTATAAATCCACTGTGTAAACAGGAACATCCTTCCCTGAATGGGATTATTATTCCCAAAAATCAAGCTGGCATTCCAAGAGGCAGAAATCCTGTTTATTCTGGAGACACCAGCACTGCTTCCATAAAATCCAGACTAAATTAAAAGCTCCCAAAAATCATGGAATTCTGGAATGGTTTGGGTTGGGAGGGACCTAAAACCTCATCCAGTTCCAATTTTAGGCACCTTCCACTGTCCCAGGGTGCTCCAAACCCAATCCAGCCTGGCCTTGGACACTCCCAGGGATCCAGGGGCAGCCACAGCTTCTCTGGGAATTCCATTCCAGCTCCTCTCAGGGAAGAATTCCTTTCCAAAATCCCATCTGAATCTCCCCTCTTTGACCTGAAAGCCATTCCCACTTTTCCAGCTCCTGCACAAATCCCAGAGATTTTATTGTGGCTTTGTATTTTCCTTTTTTTCCTTCCCTTTCTCCTGCTTAAAAAGATGCCGAAAACTCCCAAAGAAAAATTCTTTCCATGTGATCCCAGCACTTTCCCTCTTGGCTGGAACTCTGGATGTGGTTTTGGGTTCTGTGGTGGAGTTTTTTCTTTTCATTTCTTTTTTTTTTTTTTAATCTAAATTTTTTCCACTTTTTATTTCCATCCCTGGGAGAGGCCCTAAGGAATTCCAGACTGGCAGTGAATCCCGAGGAAACCGGAGCGGGACAAAGGCTCAGGAGCCTGGCACAAGTTGGTGCAAGCAAAGAAAACCGGGGGAAAAAAATTCCTTTTGCCAAGGTTTCCTGAGGATCCAGCCTGACTTTCCGTGTTTCTCTTGGATCCCTGCACGGAAGCTGCAGCCTGCCCCGAGAACTGCAGCAGCAGCAGCAGCAGCAAGGGAAGGAAAATCCAGGGATTCTGAGGGACGAGGTGAGTTACAGGGACTGGGATAGAGGGATTGGGATAGAGGGATTGAGATAAAGGAGTTGGGATAAAGGGGTTGGGATACAGGAGTTGAGATAGAGGGATTGGCATACAGGGATTGGGATAGAAGGATTGGGATAGAGAGACTGGGATACAGGGATCAGGATACAGGGATCAGGATACAGGGATCAGGATACAGGGATTGAATACCCTCCTGCTGCAGGAACAGCATTCCCACCCTGCTGAGCAGATTCCTTGGGAAAAGCAGGAATGAGGTGTTCTGGAAGTGCTGAGCTGCCTTTAATTTAAAATCCCAATTAAGATTCCCGATCCCATTATCCACCCTGGGCACCCCAGGCCAGAGCTTTTCGCAGCGGGATGCTGCTCCCGGCGAGATGGGGATGGATCCGCGGGAGACAGGGCAGGAAGGAGCCGCTTCCTGCGGTCTCGCAGGGAATTGCACTTTTCCAGCCCTTTGGAATGTGCTGCTCGCTCCGGGACAAGATCGGGATGGGGCCGGGCGGGATCCAGGCACCGCATCCTGGTGGGAAATCCCACCCGGGACCCTCTGCAGAGACAGCCCCGAGGGCTTCTCGCTGAATTCCCAGCACTGGAAATCCCGGGAAAGCTGCTTTTCCTTCGGGAAGGGCGAAGGAGGGATCGCTTCCATTCCAGGGGAGTTTGTCCTGCGGGAGAAGCTGCCCTGGGAATGATTTTTACTGTAATTCCTGCTGAATCACCGCCTGAGCTGGCTCGGGAGCCGGGAATTCTGCCAGGGAGACGCCCGGCCTGGAGCAGGGACAATTTCAGGACACTGCAGGAGTCAGAGGTGCGGGCAGGGACACGGAGAGGGAGAGAGGGAAGGGCTGCTCCCTTGGGAATCAGGAATATTCTCCTGCTCCTTGTCCGTGTTCCCTTGGGAATCAGGAACCTCCCCCTGCTCCCTGTCCCAGGGCAGGGGGAATCTTGGGATAACGAGAAGGAAAAGGGAAAAGTTGTTCCTTTGGAAATCAGGAACCTTCTCCTGCTCCCTATTGGAGTTCCTTCTGAAATCAGGAACATCTTCCTGCTCCCTGCCTGTATTCCCTTGGGAATCATAAATCTCTTCCTGCTCCCTGTCCCGCAGCAGGGTGGAATCTTGGGATAAAGAGAAGGAAAAAGGGAAAAACTGTTCCTTGGGAATCAGGAACCTCCTCCTGCTGGGGCAGGAGGGAACCTTGGGAATTTGCAGGAATCCAGGTGCACGGGAATGTGTCCATCCAGGCACAGCCTCTCCTCCTGCAGCACCCCCATGGAATTGTGTTAAATCCATCAATCCCCCAGGTGTGCAGGGATATTCCCTCGGGAACCTCGTCTCTTCCCATTCCTGCTGAATTTCTGGTGAATTCATGACGTATTTCTGGTGAATTCCTGCTGAATTCCTGGTGAATTTCTGGTGCATTCCTGATGAATTCCCAGTCAGTTCCTGGTGAATTCCTGCTGAATTCCCAGCAGGTGAGCACCCCAGTAGTTGCTTCTCCTGGGGCTGGCTTCTCCCAGGATGGAGAAATTCAAGAATTCAGGGAATCACCCCGACTGCAAACAAGCCCAGGTTTTAAAAAGCACCAGAAAATTAACAATAAACCAGATAATTGGAAAAGGAGCCGCAAATTCCAGGACAAATGTTCACCCAAGCACTGCAAATCCAGGTGCAGCTCCACTCCTGGATCTCCCCATGGCTGGATCCTGCTTTTCCCTCCATTCCTGTCTCTCTCCCAGCTCCAGCAGCACTCCCAGCCCCTCTTCTCTGTCATCCGGGGTTGGATAAACACCCGGACAAGGACATCGCTCATCCTCCAACCACGACAGGCAGTGGGAATTCCTAACTCACTTCCTTTTTGGGATGCAAATATTCCTGCCTGGGAGTTCTCAAATCTCTTCTGACACCGAGCAGCTCCCGAAGAATCTCCGGGATATTTTATCCGACAGGAGCGGCACCAGAATCCAGCAGCATTTTCCTCGGAAAAAGCAGAAACTCCTCCAGCGTTTTGGGCTTTTCCACAAGGAGCTACCCACTAAGGGATTTTAGATCCTCCTGGGGGAGCAAATCAAACAAATCCTAGAGAAATCCTTTCCAAGGGAAGCGCAGAGTCCGGACAATCCCAGCCCTGAGGATGCCTCGCTCCCTGCTGCTCCCGATCCAAGGAGCTCCAGAGCCATGAGGAGCTTGAGGCTGGAGAGAAGAGAAAAGGTAAAAAGGGACAGCTGGAATATTTGACATTTTCTGGAAGAGTGCCGGGCACATCTGTGAGTTTCCCATCAAGGTTTTGGGGTTTTAATCAAGGTTTGTCCCAAATCAAAAGCGGCAGTGCCTGGTGCTGTACATGAATCTAAGGCATGGATTTCTTTTTCGAGTGAAGCCTTAGGAACAACAGGAAGGAAAATATCAGCAGGAATTCAGAACGTGGTTCAGGGAATCCTGGAATTCCTGAGGTTGGGAAAACCCTCCAAGACCATCAAGTCCATCCTGGGCTGGTTTTTAGGATTTTCAGCCCATTTAATCTTCCTGTGTTTTCATTTCTGGCTGGAAATTCAAAGATGGCTTTTAAAATTCATGGAAATCAAAAAGGATTTAATTACATGGAATTCCAGCCATGAATGCTGATGGAAAAGGGGGATTGATCCCTCCTCCAGCTGCTGCTGGAATGAGGTACAATTACAAATCCAAAGGTATTTCCAGTTCCGATGGATTTCAGGAAAGAACATTCCCTGCTCTCAAACTCATTATTTTCCTGCTAAGAGGGATTTCTTGGATTTCCAGGAAGTTGGAAAAGTGTGACTGACACTTCTTTTGGAGCAGGGAAGAACGGGAAGAAAACATTTCCCAGGAATGCTGATCCCATCCCACCCCTGACAGGTTTTTCCTCCTTTTTTTCCCCACCCTGGCCCATTTTGTTCCCAGGGCAGCAGCCCCAAGGCTGAAATTTCTCCCTCTGGGTGTCCATGGGATGAAATCCATGAAATCCATGAATCCTGGATTTCCAGTGGAATCCAGCAGCCCCTTCCTGACCTATTCCACAAATTCCAGCTGGTGGAAGAGAAGCCATTCCCAGCCCAGGGTCAGCCCGAGTCCATCTCACTAATTGGACTTTGGAGAAGATCCACAGAGGCACCGATCCAAGAAATCTGTCCTGGATGAGGCTCCGCTGCAATCAGTGGAATGGCACTAATTACACATGGAATGGGAATGAGTGGCCAATCTCCAGCTCAAATCCTTCCCTGGGAACAGATCAGTGAGGAGTCAGAGAAAATTCCTCTTTTTTCCCCATGTGAGGCATTTTTTCCCCCTGGATTTCTCCCAGTATCAGCTCCAATCCCTCCCTAGGAAGAGGTGAAAAGAAGAGGAATTTTATCTGGCTCCTCACTGACCTGTTCCTAAGGAAGGATTGAGCTGAATCCGGGAGAAATCCAGGGGAAAAAAAGCCTCAGATGAAGAAAAAAAAAATTTCTCCCTGGATTTCTCCCAGCATCCAGAACCTTTGGAGCTCACTGGGAACAGGTGGAAAAAAGGATTCCCAAACTCCGAGGTTTGAGCAGAGCAAATCCCACTTTGGTGCAGCTCTCTGGATTTTCATTCCAAACCTGGGAAAATCAAACTGGAAAATACTGACAGGAATTTTAACTGGAAGAGAATATGGGAATGGATAAACCATGGAAAGAAGTCACCAGCAAGAGGCTGCCAGAGAACATTCAAAGATAAAAATGCTTTTGATTTCTTTTTGCTTTGTTTTCATTCTGGGCTTTTCCTCCCCCCAAAAAATCAAGGTTTTGCTTTATATTTAAATAAAATCCCATATTTTCCCCTTAATTTTGACTTTTGTAGGATACTGAGGCACCAAACAAACCACCAGAGCATCACTTTTATCTTTTCCCCAGAACTTCCCCATAGGGGTCATCTCAAGAGCTTTTCCAGCAGGAGCTTCTGCTCCCAGCAGCTTTTGTTTGGCTTGTTTCCCC
>VXBQ01017772.1:16440-35142 GCA_013400175.1 Phainopepla nitens | reverse complement strand
GCCAGCCAGGAATTGCCTTTTCCAGCGCCATTCCCACCCGGAGTCTCCCGGTGCCGCTCCGGGCTCCGTTAATAGTTAACCCCAAGGAAAGCACTCGCCAGGTGGCCCTGATTGGGATCGCCCCGTTAATGGTTTGTGTTCCCTCTCCTCCCCAGCTGCTCCCGAGGATGAGCGCCGTGATCCCGCTGCTCCCGCTGCTCCTGCTTTCCGCCGGGAACGCTGCATCCCAGCCGGGGAAGGTGCTGCCCAGGCGGCGCCTGGCGTGCGTCAGGGGCTGCGGACCCTCGGAGCAGCCCGTGTCCATCCCGGCCCACAGATCCGCCAGGATGAGCCCTTATCCCGAATATTCCCTGCCCAAAATCCAGCCCACCATCGACATCACCATCCTCAAAGGTGGGTGCAGCTCGCCCCTGGTCTTTTCCTTGCTGTCCTTCCTTCCTGACAGTGAAATTCAGGCCAGAATTCAGAATGAGCGCAAGGGGTGCCAAATGTGCCCAAAACGAGGTTAAGGTGTCCCAAAACGTACCCTAAGGTGCCCAAAATGAGATTAAGGGGTGCCCAAATGTGGTTCTGCTCAAAATGTGCCCAAAACAAGGTTAAGGGATGCCCAAATGTGCCCCAAAGGGCCCAAAAGGAGGTTTAAGGGTGCCCAAATGTGTTTCTGCCCAATATGTGCCCAAAACAAGGTTAAAGGGTGCTCAAATGTGCCCGAAAGTTCCCAAAAAAAGGTCAAGGAGTGCCCAAAATGTGCTTGTGCCCAAAGGTGCCCAAAACAAGGTAAGAGGTGCCCAAAAATGTGCCCAAAACCAGATTAAGCGGTGCCCAAAATGTGGTTGTGTCCAAAATAAAATCAAGGGGTCCACAAAATGTGGTGGTGCCCAAATGTGCTCAAAATGAGGTTAAGGGATGCCCAAATGTGCCCCAAAGTCAAAAAACAAGGTAAGGGGTGCCCAAAATGTGGCAGTGCCAAAATGTGCCCAAACAAAGGGCAAGGGGTGCTCAAAAATGTGCCCAAATATGGCCTAAAGTTAATCCTGCTGGGAATTGGGAAGCTGCTGATACCTGACCAATATTCCCAGATTGATTCTTCTGGGAACTGGGAAACTGCTGATACTTGACCAATATTCCCAGAGTGATCCTTCTGGGAACTGGGAAACTGCTGATACTTGACCAATATTCCCAGAGTGATCCTTCTGGGAATTGGGAAGCTGCCGATACCTGACCAATACACCCAGGCTGGGCTCACAATGCACTAGCAGTTCCTCTGCTGCTTGTCCCCAGCCCATCCCTGGAATCTGGGCCTCCCACCCTCACGTTTGACAGTCTCTTCCCTCCCCCTGGCAGGCGAGAAGGGCGAGATGGGCGAGCGGGGATTGCCGGGAGCAGCCGGGAAGGCGGGAGAGCGAGGGCTCCGCGGGCTGAACGGCCGCAAGGGCCAGAAGGGCCAGCCCGGCCCCCAGGGCCACTCCTGCAAGCAGCTCTTCGCCGCCTTCTCCGTGGGCCGCAGGAAGCCCCTGCACAGCTCCGACTACTTCCAGCTCGTCACCTTCGACACGGAATTTGTCAACCTCTACCAGCACTTCAGCATGTTCTCCGGGAAGTTCTTCTGCTACGTCCCGGGGATTTACTACTTCAGCCTCAACGTGCACACCTGGAATTTCAAGGAGACCTACGTGCACCTGATGAGGAACGAGGAGGCCATGGCCATCCTGTACGCCCAGCCCAGCGACAGGAGCATCATGCAGAGCCAGAGCCTGATGCTGGATCTGCAGGAAGGGGATGAGGTTTGGATCCGGATGTTCAAGAGGGAGCGGGAGAACGCCATTTACAGTGAGGAGTCGGACGTTTACATTGTCTTCAATGGGCACCTGATCAAACCCGCCCTGGAGTAGGAGCTCCTCAGCTCCAGGGTGAAGCTTTGGGCCTTCCAGCAGTGTCCTTCCTCTTGAAGTGCATCCCGAATTCCCTTTGGAGTGGTTGTAGCCCTGGAAGAGTTGTTTTTCCACCTCTGTGTGGATCCAAGCCGCGCAAGAATTCACAGAATCCCAAAATACCCGGGTTGGAAGAGACTTTCAAGATCGTTGAGTCCAACCTGTGCCCAGTTCCTCAACTAAACCCTGGCAACCAGTGCCACACCCAGGCTTTGAACTCTGAAATCCAGAAGGTTCCCAGTTCCTTTTGTGGCCCCTCAGGAACATTCCCAGAGTTTGTCCAAGGGCTGTAGCCCTGGAAGAGTTGTTTTTCCACCTCTGTGTGGATCCAAGTCGTGCAAGAATTCCAGAGAGTTCCCAGCTCCCTTTTGTGGCCCCTCAGAAACATTCCTGGAGTTTGTCCAATCGACAGCAAACATTTCCCTTCTTTCCCTGCATCTCCCATTGCATTTGGAATATTTGTAGCCCTTGGAGGGGCAGTTTTTCCACTCATTTATGGATGGAGGTAACTGTCTCAACTTCACAAGAATTCCAGAAGTTTTCCAACTCTCTGTGTAGCCCCTCAGGAACATCCCTGAAGATTTTGCCAAGTTAGCAGCAAAAATTTCCCTTCTTTCCCTGCATCTCCCATTGCATTTGGAATATTTGTAGCCCTTGGAAGGATGGTTTTGGAATGTTTTCCACCCCTGTGTTGACAAAGGTGACTGCTCCACCTGCACAAAAATTCCAGAAGATTCCCAATTCCCTGTAAAGACCCTCAGGAACATCCCTGGAGATTTTGCTAAGTTGGCAGCAAAAGTTCCACTTTTTTCTGCATCTCCTGTCGCATTTGGAATATTTGAAGGGTGGTTTCCCACCCCTGTGTGGATGGAGGGAACTGTTCCACCTGCACAAAAATTCCAGAAGATTCCCAGCTCCCTGTGTGGCCCCTCAGGAACATCCCCAAAAATTTGCCAAGTTGGCAGCAGAATTTCCCTCCTTTGCTGTGCTTTAGAGAAGGAATTACAATAATTATTATATCATTATGGTAAAATAATTATCCCTAAGGATCAGGGTGATTATCCAGGTGCTAATTAAGGAATTTGGTTATTCCTGCAAAAATCTTGGCTAATTAGAGCCCCCCACCTCAGCAGCACCACGTTGGCTTCTCTGAGGCAGGAATTTTGGTGCTAAAATCAGTATTTCACACAGGAATTAATCCCAAATTCCGGTCTGGTTGCATTCCATGTCACATTCCATGATTCCAGGAGAATTGTGGAATTGGAAAAATAACAGCACATGGATTTGGGAAAGCTTTTCCAGTGAAAACCACAAGCTCCAGAGAAAAACTTCCCATAAGAACATCCAACCTGGATGGGAATGTGCTTCCCAAGGGAACAAAATCATGGGAATTTGGGATTTGCCAAGCTGGGATTTCAGGCTGTGCTCCCCTCTGGACATTCCCATTTCAAAACACCATCATTTCTGGAAAACAGAGGAAAAACTGGAAAGAAAAAGGAGCTTTTCTTCAAGCAGTGATTTTTAAAGATTTGGGATTTTTTCCTAAAAAATTATGGATAGAACCGTGGTGCAGGCAGAAAACCCTATTATTTTATCCCATTCCTTCTTTTCTTTTCTCCCAGTCTCTCATTTGCTTCCCAAACATTTTGTACAAAGAATCTAGGGAAATTCTTGCCAGGAAAATGCTTCCATGGATCTCACCTCCCTCAGCTTTGGGAAAAGTCGCTGAAATAAAGATTTGCTTTCAGTACCTGGGGTTGTTTCTCTCTTTTACATAAGTTTTCCCATAACATTTTCCACAAGGTTTTCCACGTTCCCTAGTGAAAAGCACCACACTGACCCTGGAAAAGTCTCTGGGGACAATTTTAGCTCCTTTAATCCAAAGAATTCCCAAAAAGAAGCTGTCACCAACTCCTTTTCCTCTAAATCAATCCCAAATCTTCAAGATCTCCCAATTTTCCTGAAAATAGGGACTTTGAAGTGGAAAATTTTGCATAAAAATGGAACCCGAGCCTTGAAACCACGAGTGCACTCAACCTGCATCCTGAAAAGGAAACCTGGGGTGTTTCCAGAATTTTAAAGCCACATTGGAGAGCTCCACATCTTTTTCCTACTTCAAAATCCTCCCTGTCCCATCCCTAGGTTGGAAGAATTCCCAGCTGGATGTGCTGTGGTGGAGCAGGAACATTCCCAGGTGCTCTGGAATTCCTCATTCCTCACCAATCCAACAGTTTTCCCACAATTTTGGCTCATTCCCATCTCTTGTTTGGTGCACTGACTAAAATTAAAACAAAAAATTCCCTGATTATTGCCAGGGCTGGAAAAACCATGCCCAGAACATGTTCAATTCACAGAATTCCAGAGAAGTCTCTTTCTTCCTGGGAAGCAGCAAAAATCCATCATTTTTATCCCTGAATAAACACATCTCCAGGAGATATGTTTATCTAGGATAATAAAATTTGGATTTTGGAGCCCTCATGACTCATCCCAGTGCCAGGAGCAGGGAAATCATTAAATCCACGCCAATCCCGGGGGCACAATGACCTTTCCAAGCATCAAAAAGGATCCACAGGATCCAAATTATCCCTAATGGCCTAAAAACCACCAGGAATCTCAACCTGCTGAGGGTTTTTTGGGAATTAGTTGGACTATCTCAAAGCTGAATGTTCCCATTGCCACATTTTAAATCCCTTTTCCAGGGCTGGATACCCCTTCTGGGAAGGAAATTTCCCTAAAATCCAATTTAAACCTCTCCTGCTCTGTTTGTTCAGCTCCCTCTATCCCGAGAACGCCACAATCCCTCATTCTCATCTCCCCGCAGCTTTTTTGGGGGATAAAGAGGGAAATTATTAAATCCTCTTCAATTCCAGAGGCAAAATCCAAAGGGTGCCCACAGGATCCAGATGGCCTAAAAAACACCAGGAATCTCAACCTGCCGAGGTTTTGGGGGGAATTAATTGGAATCTCTAAAAGCTGAACCCAGAGATTTTCCCACTGCCACTTTTTAAAATCCCTTTTCCAGGACTGGAATCCCTAAAATCCTAATTAAACCTACTCTGCCCTGTGTTGTTCCCCTCCCTCTATCCCGGGAATGCCACAATCCCTCATTCCCACCTCCTCCCAGTCTATTTTGGGGACAAAGAGCCTGTTTGGGTGTGGTTTCATCCCCCGGCATGGATTTTTCTCGGGAATAACAACAGGCACCGGTGCCTTGGGCAAACTCTTCCCTTCCTCTCCAGGAGGAAACTTTGGATTTACGACGGGAACAGCGAGATAACATCGAGGCCGATAAGGAAACCAGGCAACAAATCAGGCTAATGGATTGCCTCTGGATGAGTGGGATGGGATTTAATGACTCTGGCAAGGATCTATCCGCTCCCGAGGATTGGGAGAAAATGCAGGAGATGGGAGGGGAAAGAGAGAAAACAAACAGAGAGCCTTCCAAGCCAGGGAGCAATCCCGGCTAAAAGCTTGGATGGAGACTTTGGCCTTCCACACCCTCCCTGCAGGCCGGGAAGGGCAATTCCCAAACCCTGGATAGGCTGGGAATGGAGATTCCCAAACCCAGGACAGCCTGGGAATGGCGATTCCCAAACCCTGGATAGGCTGGGAGTGGTGATTCCCAAACCCAGGACAGGATGGGAATGGTGATTCCTAAACTCTGGATAGGCTGGGAATTGTGATTCTCAAACCCAGGACAGCCTGGGAATCTCCATCCTTCCCCGGGACAAGAGGTGGGATTGTTTTGGGGTTCCCTGTTCTTGCTCCGTGCTCTGTTCCTGTAAATCCTGAGGATTCCTCCTTCTCCTCCTGATTTTCCAGAGTGGTTTCATTTTTCCTGCCATGATCCAGGCACAATCTGTGTGTGCCCTCTGCCCTCAGCACCTTTTCCTTGCTTAATTTTGGGAGATTCCCTGTTCTCCCCCAGGTTTTCCAATATAAATCCCTGGGATTCTGATGAGGCAGGACCTTCCTGTGGGGAAAATTCTGGATTTGTGTCCTTGCAGGGCTGGATTTGACCTCACAGAGATGTGGGAACAGATTCATCCCCTCAGGAATGGGCAAACAGGGATGATGAGCTGCGTGCCTGGGATGAGGATGGATTTGCTTCCCAATTCCCAAACCTGTGGATGTTTCCAGCCCAGCTGCATTTGTATTCCAGCCAAAAGCTGCTGCAGAGATTTGGGCACCCAACAATTCCTGCCAGACATTGGGAATGACAGCCTAATGCTATTTCCAGGGGAAATCACATTAAAATCAGATCTCCAAGGAATTGCTTCCTCTCTAGATCCTTCTGGAAACGAATCCCTCTCTGCTGGCTCCAGGCTGGAATGCTGCAACCTCAGCCATTTCAGGAGTGAAATTCCATGTGCAGGAAACCGAGGAATAGCCAGGATTTGGGGTTTTGCTGATCCAAAACCCAGCACAGAGCCTGTAAATTCCCAGGGAATGACATTGCAATCGTCTCCCTTTTTCCATGCAAGGAAGAATCCCAAAACAATTCCTCCACCAGGTCATTCTTCCCTGTTTTTCAGTGTTTTCATCCCTTTTAAGTCAGAATGCTGAATTTTTCCAGGATTGTAAAGACACCTGGACAGGGACGGGCTCAGTGCTGCCAGAGATCTTTTCCCACCCGTGATTCCAGGGATGCAGAACCCTCCATTCCCATTTCCTGCCTCTGTCTGTGTGGCCCAGCCCAGTTCCAGGTTTTTATCAGGTCAGAAATCCACGGATCTGCTTTTCCCTCCCTGCAAACGAAAAGCCCAAGCACCATTGAGTGCCATGAATTAATTCCATTAAATGCCTCTGATTCCTGTCAGGAGCCAGGCACAGACACGTCTGAAATAAAATAATTCCGAGTGTGGGATGAGGGGCTCTGTCTGGCACCCGGCATATGGGGCTGGAATCTGTGGAAAAACGGGACAGGGATGCAAACAGGATGCTCTCATTAATTCCGGGAATGCATAATTAATTCATTACCCTGCCCAGGGGAGCTGCTGTCACCACAGCTCCCGGAGCCAGCGCTTCTCCTCCGGTGAAGCAGGAATTGTGCATGGGATTTGGGCTGCCTGGCTCTGTTGCTCCCCTTGGTATCGGGAATTGTGCATAGGATTTGTGCTGCCTGGGTGTTGGAATCAGGAATTGTGCATAGGATTTGTTCTTTCAGGGTCCTGGAATCAGGAATTGTGCATGGGATTTGTGCTGCCTGGCTCTGTTGCTCTCCTTGGTATCGGGAATTGTGCATAGGATTTGTTCTTTCAGGGTCCTGGAATCAGGAATTGTGCATGGGATTTGTGCTGCCTGGCTCTGTTGCTCTCCTTGGAATCGGGAATTGTGCATAGGATTTGTTCTTTCAGGGTCCTGGAATCAGGAATTGTGCATGGGATTTGTGCTGCCTGGCTCTGTTGCTCTCCTTGGAATCGGGAATTGTGCATAGGATTTGTTCTTTCAGGGTCCTGGAATCAGGAATTGTGCATGGGATTTGTGCTGCCTGGCTCTGTTGCTCTCCTTGGAATCGGGAATTGTGCATAGGATTTGTTCTTTCAGGGTCCTGGAATCAGGAATTGTGCATGGGATTTGTGCTGCCTGGCTCTGTTGCTCTCCTTGGAATCGGGAATTGTGCATAGGATTTGTTCTTTCAGGGTCCTGGAATCAGGAATTGTGCATGGGATTTGTGCTGCCTGGCTCTGTTGCTCTCCTTGGAATCGGGAATTGTGCATAGGATTTGTTCTTTCAGGGTCCTGGAATCAGGAATTGTGCATGGGATTTGTTCTCCCTGGTTCTTGGGAGCAGGAATTGTGCATGGGATTTGTTCTCCCTGGTTCTTGGGAGCAGGAATTGTGCATGGGATTTGTTCTCCCTGGTTCTTGGGAGCAGGAATTGTGCATGGGATTCTTCCTGCCTCTCTCTGTTGTTCCTCTTGGAACCAGGAATTGTGCCCAGGATTTTTGCCCCGTCCCTGGCAGTGTCAAAGGCCAGAGCTTGGAGCACCCTGGGATAGTGAAAATTGCTCCTGCTCATGGCAGGGGTTGGAATGGGATGAGCTTTAAGTCACTCCCAGTCCAAACCATTCCATGATCCTTTGCTTTGCTGGGAAAAGCCAGGAGAGCATAAATTCCTTGAGGCCTTGGAGGGTTTTTTTATCCTTTATTTTTTCTACCAGGTTCTCCAGAGAAAACTGTGGCGGGATTCACCTGTGGAGCAGGGAGAGGAAAAGCCCCGAATTTTCCTCTGGAATATAAAATAGGGATCCTCTGGAGCAGTGGGGGCTGCTATCCTGGATCTCCCATCCCAGAGGGATGCACCAGGATCATAAACCCCAAATCCAGCAGGCAGAGGAGATCCATGGAAGGCGGAGGGAAAACCCTTCCCTGATAATTCCCAGGTCACTGCACTTACAGGGCTGGGTTGTGTTTGCATCCAGGGTCAAATCCTGAGGGGAATTCCTCCCTTATCTCCCATCCCCTCAGGCCAGGATTGTTCATTCCCAGCTTTTTCCGGGGGCTGCTGCTTTTCCTGTTGGGTTCACCCCAGGCCGAGGGAATGGAATATATCCAGGATTTGGGATGACTCCCGGCTCGAGGTCAGGAACGGGATCCAGGGCTTAAAGGCTCAGGAGAAGGGAGCCAGTGGGGACATTTCACCTTCCGTGACTTTCCAGGGAATGATGGGCAGATAGGGAGGATTAAGTGTTACGAGATTGCAGCGGGGAAGGGAGAGGGAACACAGAAACCCCGCAGTGTCGCCCATCCCATGGCAACAGATTTCCATGGAGTTATCCAAACAACCCCGGAAGGGAGGGAAGGAACCACCCAGGAAAACCAGGAGCGGGGTGAGGTGAGCGGCTGAGGCATCCCAGGTGAGCGAGGGGCTGGAGCTGGATAAAATATCCCGGGAATGAATCACGGGAATGAGATCGGCCGCAGCTCCGAGGAGCAGGGAAAGACACTGGAGATGGGATTTGCAGGTTTTGGGGATGCTGGGCCAGGACTTTGTGTCACAGGGAGTGTTTGGGTCCCAGGGATAATCCCACCCCTGGAATCTCAGGGAGCAGAGAGCTGAGTTTAGCTGGGAGTTAAAGAGGGAAGGCGCAAAAATCCCTCGTGTGCCCTGCTCTTACTCCAACTTCAATCCATTGGTAAATCCCGGGATAAATTCCACACTTCAGGCACATTCCTGGGGTTTTTTGAGATCCCAAAGCCAGAGGATTCCATCCTGCTGAAACCCTGGAAGTGCCCAGTGAAGCCCAGGAATCCCGATCCCTCTGAGATGCCCACCTGGGATCTGCCCTTTGGAACTGCTGGCTCCTAATGCCCCTTGTCCAAACTGAGCCCAGGATTTTCCCCCCTCAATTAAACCCATTTTTCATAGAATAAAATGTGAATCCCTGAAGGAAGCTGCTCCCGTATCCCAAAGGTTGCTTGGTGGATTTTTCCACACATCCTTCCTTCACATCCTCTGGTACCAGCAGCTGAAATTCCCTTTATTCCATGGATCTCATTGACTATTCACAGCTGGAGCCTTAACCAGAAAATCCAGTTTATTTTTTTATTTATTCTTTTATTTCATTTTTATTTTATCCAAGTGATTTTTTCACCTCCTGAAGCTCAGGTGGACACCGGGCAAATTTTCCATGATCTTCCCATGGGTGGGGGAATTATTTTTTTCGGCAGAGCAGAGCCAACATTTGGAATCCTTGGCTGAATCAAAGGAAAAGCTGAATAAGCTAGAATTTGGAAGGATTGTCTGTCGAGATATTAAAAATGTCACTCAGTCCCTGGGGCTGAGGGATTGGGGTTGGAATGTGTGAAAAAAAAAAGGGATTTAGGGAGTGTCGATGCTGTCTGGAGCTTCCTGGGAAGGGCTGGCTGGGAGGACAGATTTTCCCGGGATTTTGTCAGTCTTTGTGGAAGGATGACATGTTTTGATGGAATGTGTGCAGGGACGTTGGCAGCTCAGCTGGCTCCTCAAAATTCCACTGCCAAGCTGCCAGGAAAACCCAAGAACAGTGTTTGGGATTGAGGGAAAAGTCAGCAGAGCTTCCAAAGGCACGGAGAGGGTTTGAGGGAAGATTTTTTTTTTTTTAGGATGGGGAGGGAATCCCATGGAGCAAAGGTGGCACTGGGAGAGATGATCTGCAGGAGCTGCTCCCAGAAAAAAATTCCTTGTGCTGGAAAAAAAAATCCTCCTCCAAAGGATTCCCATGGTGTGGAATTCCCCCGGGAGCTGTTGGTTGGAAAGAGAATTTTCCTGGGAGTTGGGGCATTGAGTGTTTTCCTAAATTTGCTCCTTAAATACGATGGATTGCAGTATTATCAATAGGAATAATGCACTGGCTGGAATTTCTGTTTTCTGGGAATTGGGATCCCAATACTGACCTGGGAAAAGAGCTGGGATTGGGCTGGGACATGTGGAAAACAAATCCCAGGTTTATCTGCCTCTTTTCCGGGGTGTGTTCCATCCAGATAAAATTTCCCTTGCTTAATTCCAAGGATTTGATCAAATTCCATGGAAGAAGGAGAGAGATGCTCTTTGCTCTGCCCAAGCCAGGGTTTAACTCCTTCCCAGAAATCTGAATTTATTGAAATCCTTTTTCTTTCCAAGGCAGATTTTCCTGCCCCAGTCTGGAGCTTTCCAGCCACTTCCCACTCTGGAGCTTCCAGGAGGGATCATTTCAGGTGGAAAACTGCAGGAACCACAGCCCAGCTTACAGCAAACCAACCAGAAAAGTTCATTTTTATTAATGAATCAGTTAAACCTAGCTGTGCTGGGATTTGGGATGTGGTGTAGGGCAAGTGGGCACTGCCTGCCGCTGGGAGAAACCTGGGAGTAAATTCCTCATGGTCCCATCTCTCCCAGGCTTGAGTCTGGGTGTATCCTAGGAGTTCCTGGCTGTGGGAATGTGAGGGGCACATCCAACGGAATAAACGGAATCATGGAATCGTTAAAATTGGGAAAAACCTCCACGATCGAGGCACAAACACTGCCCTGACAACTGCACCAGTCAGGAGGGGATTGAGCTGGGTTTAACTTCTAGAGAGGCAGTTTTGAGTCCAGACTTACACTCAAAACCAAGGAATGGACACAAAAACCCCCCAGGACCCCGCGGCCACCAGCACTGATGTCACCAGAACGGGGTTACAGCCCATTTCATGGGGTGCGAACGTGGAAGTGTCACGGGTTTGTTGATTCCTTTCCAAAAATCTTTTCCTAATCTCATTTTTTTTATCCTTTCTGGCTGTGTTTGATTGGTTCCTGACTGTTCTGCCTCCCTGGGATGGGTCAGTGACAGGAAAACAAAGCAAAGGCAGCACCCAGCACACCAGAATCCCTTTCCAGAGCAGTGCTGGTGCCTTTTTTGCATGAAACTCTGAAGAAATCTCATTTTCCTTTCAGAAATCCCCTTGAAGAATTCCCAAAGATCCCAGCTGAGCTGTTTGCTGCCCGGAGCTGATCCCAGCAGTGCAAAGCAGCCTTAAACCCAGCTTAACAAGGGAATTAGAGCTGGCTTAGTGTCAGTTTGCATGGCTTGAGGGGTACAAAGCCTGGAGATCGTTCCCTGGAGGATCCAAAGTGATCCCAAACATCAGATCCAGCAGGACACCACGAGAGCTTGGCACTTCCAGCTGGGAAAAGCAGGGAAGAGCCCTCTGGGTCCATTTCTTGGAGCTCCTGGGGCTCCACATTTTCCTTTTGCATGAACTGAGCCCTCCTTGAGGTCCTCAAACCCTCCAGGGCACCCTGCAATGCCCAAAGTGCTCTCTTTAAGGTTCCCAAGTCCTCCAGGGAGCCCTGCAATGCCAGGCCATGCCCTCCTTGAGGTCCCCAAGTTCTCCAGGTGACCCTACAGTGCTCTCCTTGAGGTCCCCAAGTCCTCCAGGGGACCCTGCAGTGCCTTCTTTGAGGTCCCCAAGTCCTCCAGGGGACCCTGCAGCACCAGGCTGTGCCCTCAGACCTTGCTGGTCTGCATGTGCCCGTTGAACTCCACGTTCCTCTGGGTCAGCATGGACTCCTGCAGGCGGCTGCTGTTCTCCTGCCTATGCTCCACAGGGTCTCCGTCCTCCGCTCCGTCCCCCTTCCGGAGGCACAGAACCTTCTGGAAGCTCTGCTTGAAGTTGTCAGAGAGGAAGCCGTAGAGGATGGGGTTGGCGCAGCTGTTGGCATAGGACAGCACCACCATGAAGAAGTAGAGCCCCTCCAGCACAGGGTCGGCGGGCAGGATGAGGATCAGGTTGACGATGTTCATGGTGTAGAAGGGCAGCCAGCAGAACACGAAGACCACCACGATGATCACCACCATCCTGGTGACCTTCCTCTCCGAGCGGCGGCGCCGCGTGGAGCCCACGCGGATCCCCGACGACTTCACCTTGACCACGATCAGCAGGTAGCACAGGCAGATGACCAGCAAGGGGCCGAAGAAGCCCAGCGCCGAGGTGTAGACGATGAACGCCGCTGACCACACGCTGACCGGCTCGGGCCAGTTCATGTTGCACGTCTGGAAGTCCTCCTGCACGTCCGAGAAGATGATCACGGGCAGCACCACCAAGAAGGAGAAGGTCCAGACCGTGACGCTGATGAGCTTGGCCACCCTGGGGCGTCTCCACTTGGTGGATTTGATGGGGTGCACCACGGCCAGGTAGCGGTCCATGCTCATCACCGTCAGGCAGAAGATGCTGGTGAACTGGTTGATGCCGTCCACGGTCATCACCAGGCGGCACAGGAAGGAGCCGAAGGGCCAGTAGGAGATGGCGTTCTGGGTGGCCAGGAAGGGCAGGCCCAGCATGAAGAGTACATCGGCCACGGCCAGGTTGAGGATGTAGATGTTGGTGACGGTTTTCATCTTGGCGTGCCGCAGCACTACGTAGATGACCAGGGCGTTGCCGCTCAGCCCCACGGCGCACACCAGCAGGTAGCAGACGGGGATGAGCACCTTGTGGATGTACTGGAATGGGGGCAGCTCCGCCAGCGTCCCATTCTCTGTCACGTTGACCAGCAGAGAGGAGTTGGCCTCACCGGGAGCGGCCTCTGTGCTAAACGTGCCGGAAAAGTACAAAGGATCCATGGTTTTTTGGACTCTCTCTGGGTTTTTTTTTCTTCTTAGGAGAGATTAAACTTCATGGGCATCTTGTTCCTAGAAGGAAAATTCAAAATTTGAAAATGCTAAAGCTTAAAAGTTCCTAAATTTGAAAATTCGAAAGTTAAAAAAATTCAAAAATTCATAAATTCTAAAATTCAAAAGTTCAAAAATTCAGAAATTCAAGGAAGAGTGAATTCAAAGCAGACTTTCACAATCACTTCAGTTCTCTCCTCTGTTCAGGATTTGGGGTTGAATTATTCAGCCAGGGAGTGGGATGGGATCAATTCCCAACAAAGGAATTGCACAGTGGGAGAATCCCAGTGCTCCTCAGCAGGTCCTGGGTTCTGTTTCATTTTCAGAGGATCCAGGGCTGGCTGTGACTGTGCTGGATTTTTCCCTGGGAGGCTGGAGAGGCTCTGGAATAGAATTCCCAGAGAATTTGTGGCTGCCCCATGCCTGGAAGTGTCCAAGGCTGGGTTGGAGCACCCTGGGATAATGGAAGGTGTTGGGGTTGGAACTGGGATCAGGGGAGGAAATAAAACTTCCCATCACAATGGAAAAAAAAAAAAAAAATCCCTGAGCTCCAAGACAGAAAAGGATCGTGTTTGAGATTTCTCCACCAGGTCAGGGTGTGTGCACAGAGAAGGGAAGGAATAAACTCCTTTTTTCCACCTCTCCAGACTATTTTTGGTGTTCCTGCATCCTCACCTCTCACCCCGAACTGCTTTTTATCCCAAAATTCCCTTTCTCCTGCAGGAAATTCAAGCGGGATCCCTTTTTCCTGCAGAAAATCCAATCCTGGGCAGCTCCAGGACAGCTGAGCAGATTTGAAGCTGGAATAAACTTGACCAGCCATTCTGAAAAAGGTGAAGAATTTCCAACACCCCTTTCCTGCGCCCTGTTTAACTCCCAAGAATATTTTTCCATATTTTTCTCAGGGTGGGGTTCAAAGTAGGTGTTTATCAGGTGGAGAAACTTGGAAACATCACCTACAAAAAACCAGAGATTTAAAGCACTGAATCCCACAGCAAATTCTGGTGAGGGTGGAAGAAACACTCAGCAATTTTCACTCCCATCACCTGACAATCAGATTCCCGTAACAGTCCGGGGGTTTGGATCTGGAACCACAAACACCCGGCCCACAGTGCTGGAAAAACTCCTTTCTCCTGGGGTGAGAAAACCTGGGGGAGAGGAGGAGCCCCGGGAGGAATCACAAATGTGCCGAGCTGCTTTGGGGATGTGCAGATGGGGAGTAGGTGTCTCACATGGCGGGCTGGAGATGCTCCGGGGAAAATCAGGAATGCAGGGAGAGCTGAGGGAGCTGCCCGAGCTACAGCGGATGAGGATAGGGCTGGAGGAGCTGGAAATCAAATGGAATATTTGGGATTTAGGTGTTGGGAGCGTCCCTGCAATTCCCAACATCCCACTGCGGGCAGAGCTCAGGCAAGCTCCTTAAAAATTAAACAGGAGTGGGTCAGAGCTTGGGTAAAATAACAAAGGAAAACTCTAGTGCTTGGGTAAAGTAACAAAGGAAAATGCAGTTCTGGCTAAAAAAGTGGAATTTTAAATCCTGATCTTCCACTCCTTTTGGAATCCTGAGTTGCAGCAAATCTCAGGTTATTTACAGGAGAATTCTGGGAGAAGCCAAAGCTGAGACCCCTCATTCTCGGCTGGGAGGGATTTGGAAATTCCCATTTTGGAAATTCCCCCCACTGGGATCACTGAAAGGAAGAATAGGAAGGAAAAAACTTGTGGATGGGGCAGTCAGGGTTTATAAACTGATATCCATGGAGCTGTATCCTTGGGAGGGTGCTGTGATTGGGAATGTTCTTCCCACACAAGCTCAGCACATCCAGGCTGGGCCCTAATAGCCAAATTTTCCATCTGAGCCTGGAAAAAATCGGAGAGCACGGTAAGAAGCAGAGCTGGAACTCAGCAGGGAAGGTCAGGAGGGGCAGTCATGTGTGGCTTATCCTCTAAAAAATGGGAAAGGACACATTTCCCAAAGTCCTTTTCTCCCACAGAGCGCATCCTTGGATTCGGGGACTGGAGGAATTCCACAACAACTTCAATCCTGCTCCTTCCACCACCTCTGGAAAGAGGTGGAAAGAGGAGCTTTTTTCTCTGGATCTTTCCAATTCCTTCTCCCCTGGAGGAATCCTCCAGCCCCTGTTTTTGCAGAGGGCCTCAGGCTCTCTCAGCCATCCATTGGCATTCCAGAGGTTTTCCATGAAGGATTTGGGTGTGTTTTCCATGGAGAGGAATTCCCAGGTTCCCTCACCAGCAGTGCCAGGCTTTTCCTGGAGTCAGGGACACTTTGTCACCTCAGCTCTTCCCATGGGTTTGTGGGAATATCCACCTTTCCCTCAGGATTTTTGTTCCCTGGGATGAACTGTACAATATTTCCTGTCACACCCAGTGGATTGGGAAGGGAATCCCAGAACCCTGGACTGGTTTGGGTTTGGAAGGGAATCCTAGAACTCTGGAATGATTTGGGTCAAGAAGGGAATCCCAGAACTCGGGAAGGAACCCTCAGGCTCATCCATGAGCAGCTCCCATTATCCCAAATTGCTCCAAGCCCTGTCCAGCCTGGATGGGGACAATTCCAGGCATGTCCCAATGCATTTCCTGAGCGGAAATTTCCCTTTCCTAAGGCTCTGATCCAAAACCTTCCAACTGTACCCTGCTGTTTTCAGCACCAGGAAGGAATTTACTCCACCTGGGCATTCCCCATTCCCAGGATTTGATGTCCCAAAATCCCCCAGATCTGGAAACCGAGCCCAGATTCCCCATTCCACATTTTCCTCCCTCAGCCTTTGCCTTGCAGCCACCACAATTCTGGGATTTTTCCTGGAAAAAAAACCCTCTGACCAACTGTAAATCCATGTTTTCCTGGCTGCCTTGCAGGAGCACAGGGAATTTTTCCCCCTATTCAGATGACAATTTGTCCCTTGCCAGCTCCTTTTGTCACCACGACCCTGAGCCTCCGGGAAGCGTGATTAAAGGTGATAATTAAAGGTAATTAAGACGCGCTGATTGATCCCTCATTGCCTTGTTTGGTGTTCTTAATTAATGGATTAATGACGAACACGCCTCCGGGGGATTTCCTCTCATCCAGTTTTTTTTTTTTCCCTTTGATTTCCAAGCCCCCACCCTGGGATTGGCCATAAATTCTGGGTTTTCTGCTTAAAACTGAGGGGCTGGGAATGCAGAGCTGGAATAATCCCGACAGAATTCCAAGTTTTAACAGAGCAGGAAAAATTTTATCCAGGGAAAAAATCAGCATCCACAGCAGCTGAATATATCTCTGTCCCTGCTTCCCAAAAAAATTCAGGCAATAAATAGCAGAGGTGTTATGGTGTTAGAATTTCACATTTGTGAAAACTCCTAAATTAACCTGAGTGAAAAAAGCCAGAGATTTAACAGAACAGCGACTGAAAAACCATCCCAACCTAAGGAAAAACAAACGTTTAAAATGGAATTAACATTTTTAATATAAAATTAAAAATGCCCAGACAGATCAAGGCTGATGTTTTCCCTGGCTCTGGTCGCAGCAGGAAAGCAAAAATAACTCTGTGGAGAGCATTGCATGAGAGTGGGGCAGGAATTGTAGCAGGAAACCTGTTTTTTCCAAGACTGGGTTGGATTTGCCTCTGGAATCATCACTCTCTCATCCAGGATAATTGCTGGGAATGGAATTACAACACCAGGATGGCCGATCGCTGCTTCCAGCAGCAGCACCATTAGGGATAACACACCCGAGGGAATCCAGGTCTGAAAATCCAGGCTTTTCCAACCATCCTGGGAGCAAAAACACCGGGAGAAATCTCCAGGGGCTGTCTCCTGGCAGCAGAACTCCCATACGGTGGAGTTGGCTGCAATAAATTCCCATTTTTAAAATAATTTTTCTCTTTTGGAGCTGAGTGTCCAGCACCTGCTGCTTCCCAGAGAGCCCATGGGCCTCATTCCTTGGATTTGGGTGGCAGGAGAGGGAGGGAATTCGGGAAATCTGGCAGAGCAGCTGTGGGGTAACTCAAAAATCCCGGGAAAGCTGGGTGGGAAATGCAGCATCACCCTGAGAGCTGCTGCAAGTCCTGAGGGATAAAAATGTTCTGTGCCAATCCAGCAGCTCCCACACAGCAAGGACACCTCAGGTTTCCCATTCCCAGCCCTATCCCAGCACCTGGAGTTAAAAAAATTGAAGGAATCAGTTCAGATTCTCCTGAAAAGGAACTTTCTCCTTGTACAAATCTGCCTTCGGTGCTTCTCAGGAGGCGTTTGTTGCCCCAAAAAACCAAATTATGGATTTTTCCCTGCTGAAAACAAAACTTGCTCACATGAAATTGCTCCTCTGCTTCCACTCAGAATTGGGACTAAAGGCTGATCAGCTGAATTCCAAGTTTAACAATTTCTTCCCACTTTTAACCCAAAAAAAAAATCCTTTGAAATTGTATTTTCACCTTGGCACCATCTTGTTACCCCTCAGCTCATCCCAAGATTTCCCAGAGCACCTGAGAAGTTGCTCCTATTTTTATTTTTCATTTTTTTTACTATTTTAGGAGCAAACAACTTATAAAACAGCCCATAAAAACAAATATTTGCTGAATCCTTTTTTTTTTCTCCCCAAACACATTGAAGTCCTGCTCAGGGATTGCTCACTTGGGCTGAGCTGCTCCTGCCACACCAGCACTCATAGAAAGCAAATGTTGCTGGGTTTGCTGCTGGAATAAAACTGGGATTGGCCCCAGATTTAAATTGGGTTTGCTCCAGATTTAAGGTGAGTTTGCTCCTGTGTTTAAGGCGGCTTTGATCTCTGATTTAAACTGCATTTGCTCTGGATTTAAGTGGATTTGCTCCCTGATTTAAGATGGGTTTGGTTCCAGATTTAACCTGGGTTTTCTCATGGATTTAAACTGGATTTAAACTGGATTTGCTCTGTATTTAAACTGGATTTGCTCTGTATTTAAGCTGGGTTTGCTTCTGGATTTAAACTGGACTTGCTCCCGGATTTAAACAGGGTTTGCCCCTGGATTTAAGCCCCTCCAGGCAGAGCAAGGTGTGGAGCTCCATCTCTGCTCTCCCAAACCCTGCTCCAGCTCCAGCACATCCCCAAACCCAGGTGATTTTCCCCAAGGGTTTCTTTTCCCCCTTCCCCTCTGCAATCCAGGGCCACCCAGGGATTTCAGGGATATACCAGATCCCTGGAGGAGCCCGAATTGCAGGCTGAGGGAGAGCAGAACAGCCCCAGGCCCCACGGTGGAAGGAGCTCAGGAACAGCAACTCCAGAAAAGGAACCTCGGGGGGAAAAATCCAGGATTTGGGGTGTTGGCTTGGATCCATCCCACTCCAGCAGTGCAGCTCCACTGCAGCCCTGGTAACTGTCCCAGGAGCTGGGGTTCCCTCAAGCACCCCCAGAGCGGTCCCAGCGCCCTGGGAGCAGCTGTGGGGTCTCACCCGGGGGTCTCCTCCTCCCCAGAGCTACACAGAAAAACCTCTGAGCCCGAACCAGCTGAGCCTGGCCGTTCTTTCCCTGCTCTTCCATGCCAAGCTCTGGGACTGGGAGCTGCAGGGAGCCAGCCCAGGGACAGCTGGGGCTGCTCCCAGCCCGTCCTGACCCCCATGGTGTCACTGTGACCTGGCCCCCACGATGTCACCGTGACCTTGACATCTCTGCTCGCAGACCCCCCCGGAGCA
>VXBQ01017771.1:82278-94228 GCA_013400175.1 Phainopepla nitens | reverse complement strand
GGTTGTGAATGGCCTGCTCCGTTTACCTGCTGAAAACTCTTATTTCTCTGTTAAACTTAACCAAAATCAGTTAATTGCCCCTTGTGGTTAAGGCTGCTTGATTTCTTTGCTCTTGCAAACACACCCTTGACATTAGGTGGCTGGCGTTTATTTCCTCTGTGGTTCCAGCCTGCCTCAGTTGCCCCACGGATGTGCCAAAACAGTTGGAATTTTAACAGAGGAAAAGACTGAGGTGGAGGAAAATAAAAATCATAATCTAGAACTAATCCCAGGTGTGCCTCGCTCTTCTCCCACCTGGAGCTCAAACCTGCACAAAAAGTCCAAACCCACTTCATGGGTATTTGGAAGGCACCCTTGTTCCACTGCTGAGAGCCAAGAGCTCTGACACAACCCCTGAGAAAGGGGTTCTGTCAGAGCTGCTCCTCCTGCTTGCAGCAAATTCCATGTACTTTTTTATATATACATATATTTACATAGAAAACAGGAATTCTGAGAAAGCTGCGTGTCACACTAGCGACATTTTATGCTATTCAAGCACTGCCGGCTGCTGCTTTTAAAACTTTCTAAGAGCCGAAAGAAGAATTTGACAAAAACTCAAACTGCAGGTGGTTTCAGATTAAGGTATTTTTTTGTTCCCTTCTGTGCAGTTATTTGTTTTGTGAGCAGTAAATGGCATTTCTGCTTTCTGCTTTTAACTGCTCAGCTCTGGGGGAAGAATTAAGTGGCCTTCCTGGTACCCCAGAGCCCCCTTATTACCTCCTTTAATTTTGGATGTGCTCATTCTCCCACATGCACTGCAGCCCTCCTCCTGCTGTGACCTCACACACAGGTATTTCAGGACCCGTCAATGTACTGTGCCTTTACCTGGGCACAATAAATTTCAGTGCCTTACATCTTGCTCTTCCAGCACAGTGGTAGCCCACAAGTTAGATTTGCTCTTGGTCAACCATGATGCAGCTTTGAAATCCAAAGGAAAAGGGGCAGAAAAAAAACTGTAGCAGGGTCTCGATGAGCTCGTGAAGGTCTCCATGGAGTGCCACCAATATGTAAAGAAAGAGAGACTGGGCAGTGGCAGGGGCTGCCCAGGGAGGGAGTGGTGCAGTCACTGCTGCAGGAGGTGTTGAAGAAAAGGCTGGATGAGGCACCAAGTGCCATGGCTGTGTTCGGTCATAGCTTGGACTTGATAATCCCAAAGGTCTTTCCCAGCCTAGCTGATTCTGCAGCTCTGTACTGCAGCAGTGCACTCCCCAGGACAGGGTGCCCAGGGTGGGAAGGGACTTGGAATTCTCTTTGTTCCCCAGAAAAGGTGAAGAAGCCAGAACTTTCTTTCCCAATTTGGAAGTGTTCTGAACCAGGACACCTCACAGGACCCCCCTGGACTTCACTTCACTTCTGGGGCTACCTGGTTGGACGAGTGCCAAAGGCCCTGCCTGAGCCATCAATGATACAAGCACTGGACAAAGGAACCTTTTGGCATTTTGGGGGTGTTTTAGCAGAGACAAGGACCCTCTTGTCTCTGGCATGGCTGGTTCCCCATAGAGAGTTTGTTATTTTCGCAGTTAATAAACCTTTTTTGTTTGCAACACCACCTGAGGTGCCCATCCCGCTTAATTTATGCCATTGGGATTTGCAGGACAAAACCCAAACGATGACAGAACCTCTGAGGGCTCATAACACCTGGCCCAAGGAGAATTCTATCACTGTATTTTGCAGGATTTTTGAAGTGTTAGATTCAATTTTAACATGCCAACGTTTGTGTTTTTGTTTTTTTTTTTTTTTTAATTATTTCTAGGCTTTCTTCTGCCTGACAGCAGTGGTGATAAATGAAAAGCCAGGAAGGGCACAGTGCATCCTTAAAAACTTTATTGGAGTGGCAAGGTGCAGACTGCAAGTACAGTCACGAGTCTAAATATCCCCAACTTCAGTCCCAGCGCCGCCCCTGCCTGCAGACCCTGGGCTCTGCTGCCAGCGGCCTCCCTTTGCCAGCCCGTGGCCCAGAGCTGTACACGTGTCAGGAGGTGCAGAAGGACGTTCAGCAGGGCAGGGAGGCAGAAGAAAACCCACAGAGGTGGTGGCAGCCCACCCGCGAGAGGCGCCTGGCCGCGCCTGTCCCCGCAGGGAACAGGAGAAATGGGGCTTTGCTCTCTGCAGCACCACCTTCGGCCCCATCCCTGCCTTTCCTGCTCGAGTGCCAGGAACAGGAGGACTAGAAACAGTGCAAAATAAGATAAAAAGGAGCCCACCCCTGGACCTGAGCTTTGATCGCTGCTGAGGCTCATGCCCCTCCTTTCCTTCCCTTCCCCACCCTTGTGTGTTGGTAGCTGTTACATTTGTTATTTGTCCAGTCCAGGAGACTCCTGAAATTATGAGATAACAGTACAGATACAATTGGAAGTAATGGTAATAATAATAATAATAAAAAAAAGAAGTCCTGCCCTAGTGTGTTTTAACTATGGCTAAAGGCAGCATCCCAAACACCTGCTTGATGTCCAGACGTGCTGGAAGAAGCGGCTAATCCCCAGTTTCTCACTCTTTAGCCACCCCACAGCTGGCCTGCAGCTTCCCATCAGGAACTGGCTTGAGCAGAAGGCTGCACTGCCCAGCTGAGGGTAACTAAAGCTCACTATATTCCAGAATACTTAATGCATTCACTGCAATGCTAAAAAATGCGAGCACATATGAACTGCTCAGAGATTTACAGGCACTATGTGGAGATTATGTGCAAAAGTCTGCAGATATTTTTTTTCTTTCTTTTCTTTTTTTTTTTTTTTTTGGCATAGCTCTTCATTGATGCAATATATTTCCTGCAAAAAGAAAGCATTCTTTCCCCCTGAATGCTGAAGGAAATAACACGAAAGTCAGACTATATGAGTCTTAATAAACTGAATTGCTGGGGGAAAGAAACAAACCACCTGAGTCTACTAGTGGGAAAAAAGAAAAGATGAGAAAAGTCCAGCAAGTATCACTGTACAAAAACCACCCAGAATAACTATGTGCTTTTGGCATCAGCTTTTGTTCTCCAAGAATAATCATCCATCCACAGAAAGAAGACATTTTACACGATGTAGCAGGATCCTGGGGGGGCGAAAACAAAACAAAAAAAATTAAAGTCAGAGTGCACATCTTCTGTTAATTGGAAATGAAACTCAGAACATAAGTCTGGGAAGAATTATGGGAACTAAGCCTCCAGATGGGTCCAGAGCAGAGGTAATGACACAAGGTCAATATCCTAAAGACCAAAACCCTCAGCTGAGATGTGATTGGTCCTCACTACTCTGTGAAAATGTCTTAGGGAAGCAGCACTTCACACCTTGGCTGGCTTGGAATTCCACCAGCCTAATGGTTTAGCTGCATGAAGTAGTTCTGTACAAACTGAATGGATAAAGGATGTGAAAAAACCTTCCTGCCAGGGAACCCTGAAGTGCAAAGTCATCCCAAGCATTCTGATTTAGCAGCAGTTTTAGCCATGTCTTGGCTTGGTTCAAGGACTGCTAGCAAAACTCAGCTTTAATTCACAAGCATGAAACTGTCTTTGTGGTAGCCCAGGGAACAGGGAAGGAGAAATCTCACCTGGTAAGGTTAACGTTTAGCTTGTTTTCTGCTTCTCAGATTTGCTGCTGGGGGACTGTCCCTTTGCCTAAAGAGAGGATGAGACAATGAGAAACTGAACCAAGCTAAAACCCAAAATCAGGAAGAATCACAGTTCAGACATAAATACAATCTGCACTTGACATACAGATAGCAGGAGTGTTTGTGAGTACTCCTGCTGTGTACAAATATTTTCACCTTTTCACCATCAATTGCTTTCTTTCAGAGAGAGTGGGTTGTGCCTGACTTCATCAAAAACACCCTTTTACCCACACCAGTGATCAGGTCACAGCTCAGAACCTCCTCCTGAAGAGGAGATAAAGACACCCCTCAGTTTTATACTGAGAACTGCAAGTCAGTTCTGTGGTCACAAAAAAAGGCACCTGTGGTGATTTAGTAACAACAACCACGGAAATCCCATCACTGACATGTGAAATGTAAAATTTCCAGAGAAGATGTAGTCATCAGATTCAGGCATGTACTGCACATATACTCTGTGAGAACAACATGATGGAAAAAAAGCTTCACTCTGATCTGAATCAGTTTTCTGTATTTCTGGATAAAAAAAGCCAAGCAACCCTTTTTATCTTCCCCTTCTCCCCTCTTTTTTTCCCTTTTTTTTTTTTTTTTGAGTAAAGAAACAGCTGCCTGCCTTTCCCCACCATGTTCATTTATACTTATTTATGGAAGTATGTAGATCTTCTTCATTTATTTTAAAAAATAATTTATGATAATAACTTGGGAACCTAGCTGTGGTTGTAGGAGTACTTTTTAAGCACTTTTGGGATGCTGTTACTCAAAGCTGTCAAGAAATGAGAGCAGTGGTGGGGATCATGCCTGAGGCAGCTACAGGCATGCAAAGTGAGACTCTCAGATCAACAAATCTGGGAAGGAGAAGCCTGTGGAGCATGCACTGAGCACCCCTTCAGAAGACCACACTCTGTCTGAAAGATACGTATTTTTTTGCCCCTATTTATTGCCAATTTCTCTTGAAATAGAGAGGGGCCTTTCTCCTACGTGCATGTTTACAAAAATGGATCAAGTTCAACCTACTGATGTAAAACTACCCCCAAAGTAACAACCCTGTAATATAAATCCAAAATCCAACTGCCCCTCTTGTGTGACTGTCCATACTGTAATAAATGTGTGTGTACCGTTTTAGGGTCTCTGGGCTTTCCTTTATCCTTTGAGCTTGGTTTAGTGGTCGTAGCTTCCTTTCCACTTTTGTCCTACACTCCAGAGGAAAAAAAAATAATTACAATTACAAAGAGAATAGAGCACTGACGGCTCCTGCTTTGACATCTGCCAAAACACAATCTTTTTAATGGGGTTGGCAGCAACACAGGCCAGGCTGACAGGGGACTGCACCAGAAAAAACTGGTAGAGATGGGCAGGTTTTGTATTTACTACCAAGCAATAATGCTGCAGCAGCAGATTCAGCCTTGGATTTCACGAGCAGATGAAGCAGCACTTGAAACATCAGTGGTCCTGTCTTCAGCTGCCTGAGGATTCTGTGCTGAGGGAAGCACTGTTGTTTGGAAGCAGCTCTTTCCTCCCAGGAATATAGCTGATTTGAACATCAGTTTCAAAGCTGCTGCTCCTTTTCCCAATTGCAGGACCTCTCCAGTTCCATTCCTCCTGCTTTCTTCTTGTCAGCTCTACACATCTTAAAGTCTATGCTGCTCCCTGCTTTTCTCTCTAGAAAACCCTCTTGAACTGTGTCTCAGCTCCAGCCAACAATCATTGCTACACAGTGCCTCTAACCATTGAGAAAAGGTTTTTCTGCCTCTCTGCAGTTTCTGAGCATTCTTAAAAACTGTTACCACATTTTTCTGCTCAACTTACTTCTCCAAGCCTGTCTAAAAGTCTCTAATTACCACAAACCTTCCTTCTCCCAAATATTTAGTACACAGCAAAATACATCCAATTCCCACTGCAGAAGGGAGACAATCCCTGCATCTGGATAGGCTTCCTGTAAACCTAAAATGAGCTACTGCAAGCAAAAGTGAGGAGTGAAAAACTGTTTATTTTGCAAGACATTAGCAGAAAATGTCCTACCTTTGAGTGCTGAGGTGTAGCAGGGGCCTTGGCACAAGTATCAAAGTCATCTGATAAGGCATCAATAACTGCACTGTCATCCACAGATTTCTGCAATAATTTAAATTTTGAAGTCAAAATGTGCAACCCAGCTTCCCACAGTCAAATTAGTGGTTCAGGAATTTACGTCTACTTTAATTAATTACCTCTTTTCTTAACGAAAAACACACCTGAACTCCACACATATGTTAGAGACATCTATTTGAGGTTCCCAAGAGGCATGATTTCCTAAACATTCATAATGCAGCTGTACATAAAAACTGCATTTATTGTGAAGAGTTACTCCTCACAAAAGTTTTACTGTCCACTACTGTTCCTATTACCTCCTGCATTTGTGAGTATTTCCAATGAATTATCCCTTAAGCCTGCAGTGACACAACTTTGAAGCAAAATCAGAACCCACAGCATGAAAAAAAAACATAAATATCATGAATATAATAATAAAAAACCTCAATAAATTCCATCATAAATGTTACCTTCTTTCCTTTGTGCTTCACGTCATCCTTTGCTGTTGGCTTTGCTGGTTGACTCTTGGGAAGAAAAAAAGCAGATCCTCATTTTGAACTGGACAGTAAGTTTTAAAATACAAGTATTTACATGTGGCACTACTGGGTGTTCACAGATTGCCAATGAACTTGCACTGTTCTGAACAGATTTCTTTAGTAGCTCAAAGTGATTTATTTCTTCAGACTGCCCAGTTGAAAAAAAACAAAAAAACCAAAAAAACCAAGAAAAAAACCCTTCTTTTTTCTTTCTTTCCCTTTGTTTTTTGACTTACAAGCACGCGAGGATAGAGCTTCTCTCACTGAAGGAAATTTTCACGTTTTACTCTAATATATAATACAATATAGACACTCACTTATGCAGCTTGTAATTCTGAAGGGGACAGACAGACTGGCTCAGACAGACTCAAATTTCCACTGTTGCAAATAAAACCTAGGGAAGTTTTTCCTTACCTGCTCACCTGACTCCAGAAGTTTTCGAGAGTCGGGTGGGATTGTTTCATCTCTCTCTCCAAGCTTCTCTCTGTGCTCAGATTTAGCCTTTTCCTGAAAGGATTTAATTATTTAACAACTTTAATACACATGTTTAGAAATATTAGCAATGAACAAGTCAAAGGACATATAGACTTAGGACAGATATTTTTTCTCACTTTAAAATTTTAAAACTACTGAGAAAACCTCCATATATTCATTTCTCTATGAAGCGTGTTTCACACCTGCAAGTTTTAAAAACTACATTTATTTTTCGACTTATGCTGCTCAGATTTTTGGTAGCATATCAGGAACATGCCACACAGAACACCACTCAGAGGTTTTTAAGCAAACTGCTGAAGAACATTTTTTTCTTTATTAATGCAGACATTTTAGGGATCTTTGTTTTTTTCTCCAGCTAAGATTCCAGCCTAAACTTATTGATAGCAGCATATGGTGGTTCTGTTTATCCCCAGTAATGTACTTTACCCTAGCTATTTCAAATTACAGTTTATTACTACTATTATGCAAAAATTTGTTTTCTTGTTAGCAGAAGAGCTTTCTAGGATTTTATGAAAGACTAAATGAAGACAAAACCAGCAGAAACAAGGAAGTTTTAAAATGTGCCTGATAAGTGAACTTGATGCTTGTAGTTATAAAAGTCAAAGCTTGACAAAAAGAGGGCCAGAAAATCAATTTTAGGAACTGAGACCCAAGAAGACACCTGAAAAATGATGAGAATAATGGCAGTGAAAGGCACTGAACTAAAATTATTTCAAATCTCCCGTAACATTTCAACACTTGCCTCCCAGTGGCTAAAGTATATTAACCAAATCATCATTTTTCACAGAACACACAAATAATCCAGATGACTGGAAAGTGGTTGATATACCTACACATAAGAGCATAGATTTTTTTCTCCTTACTCTTGCAACATCTAAAATCCCAATGCCATATACTCCTGTGAGCATATGAGAACCACTGCAGATTTTGGGAGTTTTGGAGGGTTTTTTTTGTTGGTTTGCTTTATTCCCTCTCACCCCTCCCTCTCCCCAAATTGCTGAAGTTCCAGAATGTCTTTTGTTACCTTCACTTTATCCACAACTGGTTTGTTCTCATCAGGGTCAGGTTCCCTCTGTCCCAGGGAATCAGACAGGAGATCCAAGGCTTCATCCATCTCTTTTCCACCCTAACAAAGCAGAAACACATTTGTGAAAGCACATCTGCTGCAAAAATGAGGTAATTCATCAATCTACTACAAGTACTGGCTAATGAACTGTAGAACTTGAGTGAACAAAGAGCAGTCCCTTTGCATTTGCAGTGTAGCACAATAGCTGGGGGAAATACAGAATATTTCTGACCTGCAGAAAACATAATTTCAAGAAGGGCTTATAGAAACTACTTGAATGGTTTTCTTTTTATATAAATAAGCCTAGCTGCTGTAATGAGAACAGATCTGTGAAATGACTGGCAATTGTTTGGCAATTATCATTAATTTTGCAATTTTATACAGAATCTGGATAGGAAAAAAGCCCTTAAAGCCAACACAGACAGGAGGAGTTTTATATTCCCCTTCCAAGCCAGGCTGGGAGCACCAGGGGAAGATCCCTCTGCAAGGATCAAAATGTGAGAGCAACATTGCAATAAATGTCAGGAAGGAGAGCTCCCCTAGTATTCAAAGGTGGTCATGGTGCTGCCTGTGGAACTCTGTTGCAAATGGAGTGTCCACTCATTCTTTTTTTCTTCTGTTTTTTTTTTTTCCCCCAAGGGGAACAAGTTCCTTCTCCGCAACAGCCATTTTTAGCAATAAATCATTAAATTTTGCAAGAGTTCCCACTGGTAAAACTGTCTGGATCATGCTGCTGCCTCTCCTCACTACTCAGCCCCTCATTTTGGGGTAAGGATCTACAGGAGAGGTTTCTTACTGAGGTAGAAGGTGCAGGAGCTGCTGAGTGCACTGAGGAAACCGTAGCAGCAGAAATCGCATCCGAGGAGCTCGCGGGCTTGGCACCATCCTTGGCTTTCTGGAAGAACAAGGCACACGGGGGACTCATACAAAAACACTCTCATCAGACCCAAAAACATGTCCAAAACACAGCACCCATACAGCTGATTTCTAGGATTTAGTTTTCCCGAGGAGCTTTACTTATTTCAGATTGAAACACACCGCCCCCGATACACACTGTGCAACTGCTCCTCATCTCAGATAATTCTTCCATCTCAACCACTTGGTTAAACCTTGCCACAGCTGAAGTTTAAACACGTTTAAAATGACCCCAAAAGAACTGAGATTTCACCTAGCCATTTAATATTCCCAAAAAACTACTTTTAAAATCCGTTTTTAAAGTGAACACTGGGTAACCCTGCTGACATTTGGTAAGTAAGCCATGAATGAAACAGTTATTCAAAATCATCACTTTTTTACCTGTGACTTCTCTTCTGGTTTGGGTAGAAGTGGTTTTCCATCTTTATCCTTTAAAGAAAAGAAATCCCTTGCATTAAACTATAAATAGCCTTGCAATACAAGGACTCTGGGAACATTCTCTGAGTAACAGAAAGTGTTACAAAGGACAGGGACATAACCAGCAGCCTCTATAACATCTACTGCTGCTACTCAAGATGCCACTTAAAACACCCAGGTCCTTGGGGTTTTCTTAACAGCTTTAGCCAATCACAATTTATTTATTTCTAAAATACCAGAAGCTTCTGCAAGACTCTGGTGGACTAATCTCCAGTAGAATTATTAATCTGCAGGTACCTGCATCTGAACCACTTCTATGCCCATACAGGCCTCCAATGATAGATATTTGTGGGGACTACAAACCAGAATTTCTAGGTATTATAAAAAAGGCTGAACTGAAACATCAGTGTTTCAGAATGAAATGGGAGTCTGTTTCACCCACACATTCTGAGGAATTAAAGGGAAGTAAGACTAAGCATATTAAATAAATTACTTTAACTTCTGTTAATCTGTATTCTGGAGGAATTGTTTCTTCTTCTTCACCCAGTTTTTTGTGTTGTTCCTTTTTGGTTTTCTCTTGTGAAGGCAAAATAGGAATCACACTAAGAAAAACAACTACCCCCAGAAATGCACATGAGCAAGCTTCCAGCCTTCAGTCTTCTGATTCAAACTAGTCTTTCTCATTCAATCCAACCACCAGATACAAATCTCATGAAAGTTAAAAGAAAGCCTTCAATCCCCTGCCTGTTTCTTCCTCTGTGTATCAGAAGTGGATCTACCTATTTCAGTGAAGCTGGCAGAGGTAAGTGAATAGACAAGAGTGGACCAAAATTAAAACCACCTCTGAGTCTTAATTCTTGACATTTTTGGAAATCCACTCAACAGCTGTCTGGGCTGCATGCAAAGGAAGGCTGAAGAGAGGAATCAGTGGCCCTCTTAAAAAATTATTACACCCATATAAGTTATCCTGGGAAAATGCCAACTAAGAAAAGAGACTGAAGCCAACTTTGGGAACTTTTTGCCTGACAGAATTCCAGCCACCAGAAGGGCTGGTTTCTGACTCCAGTTTCTGGTTTCTGACTCCAGCCAATTCCATCTGGTTTAGGGTGGCACATGGGGGCATTCAGACTGTGCCTATGAACAGCATTCCCTTGGGCAGGATTTCAGTGACTTGCTTATGGCTCCCTATTTAAATATATAAACCCCAAAAGTTTTGTGCATAATTCCTAATTTAAATCCCTCATCATAAATTTGGTTCCTTCAGAAAAAGGACCATACTGTGTGCTACCCCTAATGTGCATCTTAATTCTGCTTCAGTTCAGCAGAAGGACACAACAAAACACAATTTTCAGAAACTGAGGGAACTACTGCACTGCAATTGTCAGAATTATTAGGAAACTGTACTCATTGTGTTGAAATCCTACTAGTACTTCCTAAGCAGAACAGAACTGGTTTCAACAGTACATTTTGTTGGTAAAAAAAGTAAAAACATAACTCCTACTTTGTTTGTGACCTGAGGAAATGGAATAATGCTGAAGGTAGTAAGATCTATTTTTTGAGGTCTGATTTTTTTCTCTACCTTAACTTTGTCCACAGAAGGCTTTTTCTTATCTTGATCAGGCTTCCTCTTTCCTAGGCTACTGGACAAGTCTTCCAGTGCTTCATCTGAAACAGGACCAACCTGCATGGGTGTTGATACAGGAAAAGACAATTTTTATTTTGAAGAAACCTGTTTTTGTCCTTCCCTGCAGTCCCTGTTAGGTTCACAAACAGCATCCCCTTTAGGGAGGTAAGAACTATCAGTCTGGCTTCCTCTGTGAGGAAGGCCACTGATCATTCAGTTTGTGCTTGACTTGGCTTTTTTTTTTTTTATATATTTTTGTGAATCACTCGGCCTTTGTGGGTTACCACTATGGAGGAAGAACATGCAATACTGAAATGAGCATCCTGACAACATCCTCTACCATCCCATAAATGAAACACTGAGTTTTGCTTCAGCTCCAGCTGAAGGGGCTCCACTACTCACTGCAGGCAAGGGAGCTGCAGACTGCACAGTGCAAGCTGTGGCACGAGGGACCACTTTATCCTCAGTGGCTTTTGCAGGCACAGAACCTGATGGCTTCTGAAACAGAACAATTTACACTCTATTTTAGTGAATATGCTTAGAAAACATAAAACGTGCATGTTAAATAGCTCTTTTTTTTTTTCCTAAGTACAGTACTAAATGAGGAAGGAAAGTCGAAATTTAAGGCAGAAGATGCTCAATGAAGAGTTGAGTGCCAATACTGCATGTTCCACAAAAGGCAACAGGAAGGGTAAAACTTGAAGAGAAGAAAATGGTTTTTTTTGAAAGAACAGTAGCACTATCCAGTCTTAGGAAAGCTGTCAGTGTCAACTTCTACAGTGAATCAGAAAGACATACTTTGGATATGTTGCAGGGCTTTGGTGCTTTGGGTTGTACTGCAGGCTGTGCAGGGCAGGCAAAGTCTTTTGAAAATTCATCAACAAGATCAGATTCACTCAAAGGCTGCAAAAACAAAACAAAACAAAAAACCCAACAAAAAACATATGTGGCAGAGGTGACTCACTGTCTCCTTTTAATTTACTTTTTGAAGAACTGTATTTCAGCTACTCATAAAGCAGGAAAACATCTGTAGCTTACACTGAAATAACCTTTCACAATTATGTGCAACAAAACAGAATGAATTTTGCAGTGCATAAAATTAAGAAAAGCACACTTCAGAAAAAGTTTCTTTGTTATCACAAGTCAATATAATGTAGAGAACTGTAAATATAATATAAAATATAATATAGAGAACTAGATATATAA
>VXBQ01017771.1:59844-82255 GCA_013400175.1 Phainopepla nitens | reverse complement strand
CGTTCAAGAGAAGGCTACTGAAAAGGAAAATACAACCTGCTAATTAGGAAGAAAATGCTAATATTTACTAGCAGAACTAGAGTTCACTGAAAGTTCCCTTAGCCTGTCCACTGACTGCTGACACTCAGTGATTTTCACTGTGCATGTTTTGGTGAATAAAAATGCAGTTTTAGTTTCCTGCTGTGTGTGGTATGTTACAATCTACTGACACCATATGAACTAGGCCTCTGCAATTCATATATCCCTATATCTATGTACCTGAAGCTCCTTGGGATCCTCCAAATTACTGTTCAAAGCTAAATGTTGAAATCTTTGCTAGCAGTGATGGCCATTCACCTGCTGCATTAACAGCTTAGGGACAGACTCATAATGCATAAAATGACATTTCTGAGAGAGAAATCCCTTCCTCATTCACTTCCCCTAATTCTTTATAAAATGTCTCAACATTCTCAAAAGTAAGGCTCCACTTTTCATAATGCCTGAAATCTTCCTTCAGAAATAAGAAAAGGCATTTAGGCAGTAACTTTTATTCACTACGAGTAATGCCACTACATGTGCTTAAGGCTATGCAGAGTGGAGGCCCAAAAAAAGGACAAACTCTAGCTGAAATCCTGAAGGGAGTACTTTGCCTTCACCAGAAATCATGGAAGAACAAGCAAGTGGCAGATGGTTTCCAGCTATTAACACAGCTTTTCCCATTCTGCTGACTTTGGTTTCAGTGGTATAAATATCAGTGGTGATTCCACAGGGCTATCTCCTGGCAGTTCCCCCACAGAAGAACTGCTCCCTTTTTCTCCTCTTAACAGGTCTGGCATGAGTTCCCTTCTCTGCAGCTCTCAAACATCCATCACTCAAGACAATCACATATGTGAGACTTGACATAAAAATTTTTAGAGATCAAAAGCCTTTTTTCCAGCACTTTGCATTCCTTCCCTCCACACTTTAAGCCTGAATAATATGAATGACTTCAGATTTCTGCTCAGAAGGCACTCAAACTGGTCCTGACCTTCACACTCATTTCAGGAGAGCAGAGGTTTTCTGCGCTTTTCCAATTTTTGGCAGCAGTCCTCAGCTCACAGGATTTCCAAAGTGGAGCCCTCAGTTTCTTCAGTGCATAGTTCCTTTGCTTTCTTCCTGTGCCTTTAAAATTAGTGTCTGCAACTGCCTCTTTCAGTATTTTAATCCTCTCTTGTACCTTCTAAGCCACAATGGATACGCTTTGTAAAGTCCAGCTTGTTCTTTGTGATTAGGAAAATGTCTTTTTTTCCTTCTTTCCAGTCAAATTCCTTTATATTTGATCACTAGCAAAAGGAAACTGTCAAGAAAACTAAAGATTTTCCTGCTTCACCTCTCTCTATCATTAATAATGCCAACAGACCTCTGTAGAATATTTTACACTAATTCCCCACACAGCCTTTCTTTGAGTCAGCGACAATTTTCGTAATTCTCTCCTGTCTCGAACTCTCTAAACCTTTTCCTTATATGAGTTCTTCATTCACAGACAAGTGAATTGCTAAAAAACCAACAACTTCCACTTGACACTTCTGACCAGCAGGTTTTGTGCAAGGAAGTAAAAACACACAAGCAGATCAAGAGACTTACATCGTGGTACAGAGAGAAGTGATGACAGAGAGGGAGAAAACAGGATATCTAGCCACACTCCTACAATACTGTCACTTTTCTAACCTTTGGTTTTTCTTCAGGCTTCGGCAATATTGGTTTTCCATCTTTATCCTAGAAGGAAATTAAGTATTAATGGCATTTTTATGTTGTTACAAGAAGTGCCATACTCAGTAATCACCAGCAAAATAATGTAAAGTAAATTACATACTCAAGAATTAATCAGTGTCAGGAATTCCCCTAAATGGGGAATTTTTACATGGCCAGATAAGTAGATCAAAAAAGCAAATGGGATGTGGGATGTCAACACATTTCAAGAGACCAAAAAGTGTTCTGCTGTTGTTTTGGTTAACTTTGAATCAATTTCTATTACTTAGGGTGGCAATCCTGAAAAAAAAAAAAAGTGCCATTTTCCCACCATCAGTGGGATTAGATCAGTGTTTCAAGGTTACATTACAAAGTGACACCAAAGGGCACTCCTGCAAAGGGATGGATTTTACAAGGCTGAGATTTGATGTCTGAAACAAGAAACATCACTCTTGGAGAAGGAATAGGTGACTTTGCCTTTTGAGATGACTGACCCATCTCATGGGTGAGATAAGATCTTTGCCCAGAGTGCCTGGAAAAAACAATGATGCCCATAGAGGAAGAGGAGGAAATAAGAGGTACAGAAATCACCTAGGAGGAAGCCATGGATTAAATACTAGTTTAGTTTGTTTTCCCCATGTTCTTTCCCTCTCTGTAATGAAAGAGAGTGTCAGGCACAGTGCCCTGCCTACAAAGCAATGGAGATATGAAAAACTTACCAACTCTGGCGTTAGCCTGAACTCTGGAGGTATTGTATCATCATGTTCTCCAGCCTTTTGTTCCTTTTTCTCTTTGGCTTTTGCCTTCAAAAGAAACAACATTAAAAAACCAACACTTGAAGAAATTAAAATAAAAGCTCCAAGTATACACAGCTTCACTATCAGGATTCTTCTGCCTACTGTGTACAAAAGGCCTGGCATCAGATGAAATAATTCTGTGTAGCAAGATACTAAAATCCCTCATTTTATGCCTGTCAAATGTCTGTGGTAAAATCATAATGGTTTGAGATTCAACGCCATATGTGAATACTAAATTATTTTAAATCTTGAAAAGCTCTAGACAGTATTCAGAGCTCTGTCTTTGTGGCAGGCATTTGCAGAATTTTTGGATGAACAAAATCGTCAAGTTTTCTTGAATTTCAGCGCTCTGATTACACAGGCCATAATTCTGTGTCTTTTTCCATCACTGGCACCAAAACAAAGTTTTTAATTCTCTGGGCCTCCTTCATGAAGAAATGCATCCACTAAATTATGCGAAGGCCCAGACTGACACAATCTGCAATACAAGAAACTCTTTTTTTGTCAAAATTTAGCTCAGCAACAGATATTCCCTATCATTTGTTTGCTCTGAGCTCTAAGTGAAGACAGGAAAAAACCCGCTCTAACTATTGTTATAGGCCAAGTTTGCAAAACTAAACCGATAAGTTAAAGCTTAACATGCAAACACAGGTAACTGCTAAAATTCCGTCTGTTGGGGAAAAACAAAACTCTCAAAACAATGAAAGCCAAGACTCAGGTTAGAATGATAAAGGAGTTTGATGGAAAAAGGAGCACACACAATTGAAGTCAAAAATCAAACAGCAAATATGTGCAAAATGAAAGCTTGCTATAAATTGTACAGAGTGCTGGGGAAAAAAAAAAACCAAACCAGAGCTGCATCTACCCATGAATGTATGTATGTATATATGTATGTTTGCTAGTATAAGGAAATAGATGACATCTCATAATGTTCCAGACCACCTTACTATGTTCTACTCTACCTGTATCCACTTAGGATTCTTAATATTTTCCATTTTTTTTCATCTCTGAAGACTTACACATTCCTTAGGCCTTTGATATCAAAGTCACTTCCTTGTTATTTTACACACTTGTCCAGTGTCTAACAAAGAGAACTCAGGATTCCACAGCCAGAGTCTGGAAGCCAGGGTAAAAAAGGAGTGAGGTGTTACCTCTGACACCTCTACAACAGGGGTAAGATCTTCTTCAGGTTCAGGTTCAGGTCCTCCAAGAGTATCAAGAAGAGCATCCATTGCATCATCTTGAATTTCCTGTATTTTAAGAAAACGTGCATACCATTTTGTTATTTCTTTAAACTGACAGGGGTTTTTACCTTAGGTATTTTTATACTGTATATGAAGAAAACAGCTGGCACCAGACTGGTAATTTTGTTTGGCTTTACCCAATTTCCTTAAAACCAAATTACATGAGAGAATAAAAACCCCAAAATCCACAGTGTCACAATGCCATCTAACACAATTCTCATATGCTTTTGACATGGCAAACTGAAAAAGTGTAAGGTCACATTTGCTCTATTCAGAGGGAAAAAACAGAAGGTTCATAAAACATGAGAAAATTACATCATTTACAAGTTTTAAACACAGATCACAGCGCTAAGAAAATTTTCCTGCTAATATTTCTACTCTGCTTCCTCTAGTGAGAAGAACCATGGTTATTCCACAGAATTCAGAAGGAAAATCATCTGATACACTGAAGTCAGATCTTTAAGGCACAGTGGAATCTAGGCAATGGCATTTCTCATTATCCTATATTTTTTATAATAAACAGGATTTACAATTGAAAATGAGAATGATGAGCATCTCTATGAGAACAAAGATACATAATAGCAGCATATGCCTGTAAATTTTAATTATAAGGTAACCAGTGAAAGAAGGACTATGTGTACCTCTTTTGATTTTATTTTCTTCTCCTTAGGAGGAACAGAGGTCTTAACTGAACTTGCTGCTTGTGCTTGCACAATTTCTCCTTCTTTATTTGGTTTCTACGAGCGAGACGAAATTACAGTCACATTAGCAAAAATAGAAAAGAAGCAGGAAATTACTTTAAAAACGAAATACTATGATAACAGCATCAATTTTTCCCCACAATAAATGCATGCACTGGCAAGGAGAGTGTAAATACCTCTGTCAGACTTGTCTTCTCTGGAGCAGAAGGAGAACTGCAGGTGAAGTCAGATGACAGGGCCTCTGCAAGCTCATCATCCGTCATTGGCTTCTGAGCAAGGAATTGCAAACCAAGTGTAAGGGTCGGCCCGAAGATCTCGTTTTGCCTCCTGATAGTTGGGACCGAGACAGGGACAGACCCCAAGGGACAGACCCTGGCCTGGCTGAGGGGGGAGATGTTTGCTGATGGCTGTCTGTGTGGAACAGTGCTTTGAGCAGGGTGGCTGTAGGTACAGTGCCTGTGTTTCCTGCCATGGTACAGCACGCATAGCGCCGTGGTACAGCACAAGCCTGACGCTGATCAGCAACAGGCCTGCTCACAATAGGCCATAAATCCCCTGCCTTTTTGGCCTAAGGCCACTCGCCTTGGAAAAAGCCTTAAAAACTGTGACTCTCTGAAGGGACTTTTGAGATCTCCCCACGGAAGAAGACGCGTCTATTGGCTGGGCCACGAGGACTTCGTCTCGCCGTTGGTAGCTATATCCCACCCTCTCTTTCTCTCTCTCTACTTTGTTCTTCTTTTTTTTCTCTCCCCTGTCTATGGCATAACTGAGTTGATTAGCACTCAATAAAGTGCTCCGTTTTGTTGAAAAAACAGTCTCCTGCGGTTTGCCTTTTCTTTGCACCTTGAGATAGCATGAACCATCACGATTTCTGCCTTGTTATTAAAGGTGGATCGTGACACCAAGTTATGACCACGAGAAAGTTCGGGTATCATCACGGGTCAAGCTCAGTTTACAGCCTGAGTGTGTCTCACACTTACTCACACAAGTGACCTCACTGGCACAAGTTCCTGACACAAAAAAATAAAGATGCTTGCCCCCACTGGTTGATTCATGTCTCGGACAAGCTTATTTATTTCTGTCAGCCAGCAAAATTATGCTGGCTGACAGAAATCTCTGGCCAAGTGTAGAAATATGAGTAGTCTTTGCTGAAGGCGTTACAGAGAGACTCCTGCTTGCACAGTATTTCTCTCCATTGTTATTCATATGCCCAATATTTCTGTAAGCATTTATTTCACTCATTTCAGCTTCAGTATCATGAAAATTCCTACATCTTTATTAAAAACATCTGTGCCGAGCTCTATTTAGTTTTATCAGTAGGTAGGTTATTTGGCACCCCACGTCCCCCTTCCATTGCCTGGGATTTCTGGAGAACAGGCAACATTTGTATTTTCCTACAAATTCAATGATAACTGGGTTATTTTCACCTGGGTTACTTTCACCTTCCAGCATATTAAAAAAAAGTCTTACCTCATCTCGCTCATTTGGTTTCGGTGGGACCACGTCTTTGCCATATCCTTTGCTCTAAAATGAGAATTAATTTTGTAGTAAATGGGAAGCAGAAATATCCAGTATTACAGAAAACACACATGAATAATGTGTTTTTAACTCACTCACCTTCAACAGTTTAACATACTCTGGAGGGAGACTACCTTCCCGTTTGCCCAGTTCTTCCAAGTATTTTGAATACACATCTTCCTGTGAAAACAATGCACACATTAATGTTTGTGTACTGTTCTTTACTGAAATGAATTTCTGATAAGAAAGTGATACGGCCAGAAAGAAAATGCAAATATTGACTAGGGCACCCTATAATGTCCTTCAGTACCTGCATGCACGTGCCTCCCCACCTGTTCCAACAGTGCTCATCATCCAGCAGAACATGCCCAGACTCCTGATTTAAGCCATTTCACTGTTTCAGACCATAGGATGTATTGCTGAACCTAGACTGCCTTTTAAATATTTATCAATTCCAAAATTTTCGTCATGTTTTACTGTGCCACTAAGCTTGTAATCTAATCCTTCTGACATGACTCTCCCATTCAGACTCCAAAAGTTACGCATCCTTCAAAAAATTCCCAAAACGGTGTCATTTCTACATTAGCAAAACCAACATTAAAATGTAACTGTGCACACTCTGTTTTAACTGTTCACAGATCACAGCTACAAGTCTTGGATCAACACAGTAACGAACAACTATGGATGTAATTTAGGGATGAATCTTCTAAGCAGTAAGAATGTGAAGTGTAAAATACCGTAATTTCTGGGCCAGTGTAGACAGGAGTAGTAGGCACATCTTCCTCAGGTCCACCAAGGGTATCTATAAGGCTATCAAGTGCTGACTCATTCATACCAGGCTAAAATAATACACAATAGTATAGAAGTTACCAAGGTGTACACAGGGGAAAAAAAAAATCTGAACCATCTAGTGGATCTGTAGAAAACTCCTAGAAACCAGCCTAAAGGCTTTCTTTCAGCAGGACATGTAATTGCCAAATTTTTCAGTGAGAATGGTTCCAAACTCAATTCTCCAGTGTCATTAACAAGGTATTTTGTATTTGTGTATCAGAGGATACACATATATATTCAAATATAACTGAAAACAGGGAGTAACTGATTTTAGGCTTGTATAATTTTAAGCTAGCTTCCAAAGAAGTTCTACTTGACAAAACAGAAATGATACACCACTTGTTTTTTACCTCTTCCTTCAGATGGCCCTCCACCATCTTACATACCCTGAGGATGTATCAGTATTTCAGCAGTTACCCATTTGTATTTCAGAGAGAAAAGCACCCTCTGAGGCACCATTACAAGGGAACCCTTTGTCTGGGGCAATGTTTACCAACCTCAGTACTTGATTTGTCAGCAGCAGCAGCAGCAACACTCACACCAGCTGTGCCTGTTCCAGCAGCTGCACCAGCCCCTGTGGACATCTCCTTTGACTTTTGCTGGAGAAGAAAATGAGAAAAATTAAGAGATAGTTCATTGCAACGTTAAAAGAGAGACAAAACAAAGTAAAACATCCAATGCTGAGGCTGTGCACCGTTTTTCAGACTCAGCAACTGGCTGGTGCAGATGCACAGCATGCAGAGGCATGGGCAGGGTGAACTACCACTAGAAAAGCTCTGTTTCCAGTGGGATTCTGCTGTGGAAAAGAAAACTTTCTATCTTAAGCACTCTACCTTCTTCTTTTACTCTGGCAGTGAAAGAAATCTGCAGGGCAAGAAGGACTTTGAGGCCCCTTCCAAGTCTCTCTGGAAAGCTGTCATTTATTCCTGGTAGCTCTCAATGCACCATTAAACTCCAGCTGCTGAAGGTGATCAGGTATGTGGGGTGAAAACTGCTGCAGGCAAGGAGGTGGAGGGGCAACGCCACCACACAAAATGTAGACTTCTGCATTACTGATTCCCCCATTTACATTTATGCCAGAAATAAGTGTTTTGTAGCAGAGCTGCAGGAGCCCTTCATGTTACCCTGGCTTGTCACCAGACAGATGCACACTAGAAGATCAAAACATCCACGTTCTGATGCCATCATATGCTTTCCCTTCACATTTTTTCTCCATTTGCCCTGTGGAAATGATCCCTCCCCGACCTTCCTCACTTCAGTTTTTTTCAGAGCCTTGCATTCAGGGCTGAACTGCGACACTTGGAGCCAACACTGCAGTGAGGGGGCAAGGGAAGAGCCTGACAGAGAACCAGTGACAGCTATGTAGCTACAAGGAACTTAAAAAACTGAGAGAAAAACAGAAGAGCCCCAAACACACAGGAACAGGCCTCAGACTGTGGTGTTCTTAATGTCACTTGCTTGGCCAACAGCTTATCTGCACCGTGACTTTCTGGGGGCCCAAAAGTCTCACTCAACAATATTCAGCTAAAGCATCCATCTTGATGTGGATTCCTAACATCCTGCTAATAAAATAACAAAAATTGGCTTAAATAGTAAAAAGTGGTTGTCACTTCTACGATACCTTTGCTGTCTCTGTGGAGGTTGCTGGTGGAGGCTGGTCAGCCTGGGTTGTAGTTACTTTTCCTGTGTTATTTGGTTTAGAAGCTGTTGTCACAGTAGGTGTGGTTTGTTTTTTTCCCTGTGTAGAGATAATCTATTATTACTAGATATGTAGGGCTGCCTTGTTGTGTATTCAAACTATTTTTTTAAGTGAAAGACAGAAGTAAAATACCAGAAGGAACCCTCATTACAAAGAGAGAGAGTAAGAGAGAGAGGTAGAAATTATATAACTTACATCACTGAGTTCCTTGTGCTTCTCTTCAGACAGGTGTTTATTTTGAGAGTCTGTTGGCTGTTAAAAAATAACAAATTGAGATAATTTACCATTTCGACCACTCAGTGCAACAGAACATGATCCATGCTAGTCCAAACAAGCACAAGACAGATCTAAAGATGGTTAACAGGACACTTCTTGGGCTGTCCTGAAGTTTATGCACAGGTATGCCACTGATAACACACCAGTTTCACGTGACACAGAAACAGCCAAGAGTTCAGCCTCTTTTTTCAAAGTTAGTAAAAGACCAAAGTGCAGCAACTCTGCAAAGGTGAAAGGTAAGTATTTACCTTGTCTGACTGGGTGTTTTTTTCAGATCCTGCTTTGGTTGTTGGTGCAGACTGAAATATAAACAACATTTATGCAGAGATTAATATGCATGGTTATTTGCAGAGGATCAGATTATGTAAAGCAGAATATCAGACAGGTTCACACATGCTGTCTAACTACTATACACAAATCTTGCAGTTCACAACGTCCTAACACAGGCTCCAGTGATCTACAAGTACTCAAATGTGTGCAAACATCCACACACAGACACACTCATTCCTCATGTGAGGGGGAGGGAAAGAGGGAGGGAAAGATGTTAAAATATAGTAACCAGTTTGATACCAAACCCAAACTGCCACTAGCAATTTCTGAAATAGCCTCAAATAGTATTTAATTAATTATTTTCCACTAATCTATCAATAAAATAATTATAAATGTAAAGTAAGTAATTATAAAAATACACATAGTCCTGATGGAAAAGGCATTATTTATGTAGATTCAACAGGATGTATTCAACAGGGTAAGAGATGTTCAATTAATATCCTTATACTACACACAACAGAAATTTTGGATTTCTCCTCTCCTCTGTAACTTCCTAAGGCTCTTATTTTACAACAGAGCTGGACAACCTGGCTAGGATAGTATTACATGACTGCACTTCCAGAGTTTACACCTGAAAATCTTCTGCAGCCATGCCACAAAATCAGTTCCTGTGATTCATTCAGTCAAAGTACAGCAAGCAATAAGTTATAACAGTAAGAACTAAAAATGAAAAATTAAAGAATTTTATGTCTGCTAAGAAGAGAGAAACCCAGACTCCTCACCATGTTCTTCTTCCTATTTTTTCTTGCTACTTCAACTGCTCTAGGAGCAACACAAAAAGATACTTTGATCTGCCAAGCATTCGTTACCACTTAGAATCACCCAGCTTCCTGAACACACAGAGAAATTCGCTAGGTTTGTTTACATTTTGTTACGCAAGCATTCACACCCTCACACTGAACTGCAGACACTTGGCTGGGAAATCCTGAGCACACATTAAATACAGATGCCTGGGCATAATCCTGCCAAAGGTCTCAAAGCTTTGAGGGACACACCTCCACACACAAGTGGGGAAATACTGATGGAGAGGGAGAAGCAGAAATTCTCAAAATGAGAAGAAGATATTAAAAATAAATATTACCAAAAACCCCCACATTACTGAAGATCACAGATTCTCACCCTCTTCCCAAATTCCCTGCTTTGTATTTTGTCTTGAGGCCTAAAACCTGAATAAAGCAGAGCAACTCTAAGTTGCAGTCGTGCTCCAAATGTTCCCACTTGTGTGTCCTTATTACATGACTACTGTTAACTCAAAGACACACATCCATTTTTCTATCTGTACACTCAATAATCCTGTAATGAAAGGATAATCCAAAAATTTCCTAGTTTCTAAAGTAAATTAGGGTTGGGTGTGTTTCTGTAACATCTGTAGGAAAGAGTCAATCAGACATGAGGTGTCCTTCAGCAGCAAGATACAAAAAATTTAACAGAAGTGCAAAGATGAAGTACAAAAAATACAGAGTTTGACTTTTCTTGCCCTGGGACAACTGCCTGCTCAGGATTCTAAGTACCCTGTTGTCAGAGCACCAATTCAGGTTTTTCTTATCTGCCTTTCAGAGCAAGACTAAACACACCTTATTTTTGCAGGACCATAAAATATATGTACTCGCACTTCTGCCCACACCCAACAACACCTGTAAAGAATACTGAATACAAACTCTCAACATGCCAAGCCAATTATGAACAACTGCAAATCTTCTTTTCTATACTGTAAATATTATTTTACTGAATACTTTACACACCATCTGTGTGAGGTATGCACCATTCACTATCCTTTTGTAATGTTTAAAATATGCAGAATTGCCCACACTATACATTTATGTTTGGTGATGCCGAAGAATAAATGGACCCATGTGGCCAAGGATTTGATTCAAAAGTTGCACACAAAATCATGCTGAGGCCACAATAAAACACCTGGTTATAAACACCTGCTCACACACAGAGACACATCTACTTGTTAGTAGATGACACACATAATCACCGATGTGCTTATATGAGGTGCTTTATTATTACTGGGCCCAGAGAGCTAGNATCATATACAATCACTTCATGAATCATGGTTAGAATAGTCACACAGCTACAGCTAATAATTACCCCACTTATTGCGCCTACTCAGGTGGGTTTCACCTGACCTACTAAACCTGAAATCACAAGACCTACTGTGAGGCCTACCCCCCTTTCTCCCCCCAAGTATTCCATGATTAGAAGCTTTTTAACCCTATACTATCATACTTAGATACACTTTTAGCAATTACAAAGTTCAAATCTAATTTAAAAAAAAAATGAAACAAAAAACCAGGTAATCAAGCCAACAATTTCAGCATGAGACTATCCATTCAGCCATCCTTTAAACAGAGTCAGCTGTGAGCAGCCACAGACTGAAGCCACGGCATCAGCTAATGGCGTGCACTGAATTCCTATGGAGAAAAAGATGTTCCACTTCCCCTTCAGCTGACTGCTTCCACCTGCACTGTGCCAGGAGCTGATAGGACGTTTTAAACTAACTGAAAAATGGTTCTGGAAATGAAAAATAACACTTTTTCACCAGTTCCCTGGTTCACCGTGCAGTTGCACAAACATGTGTTTGTGCAGAAGGAAGGCAGCTGAAGGGGATATGTTTGTGACAGTGGCAGCACTCTGTTTCCTCCAACCCTGCAAAATCCACAGGGTGCTGGCACTACATCTTGTCCTCCAAACTGTCCACCTAACCCTAGGCTTTGACCACAGAACAAGAAATTCCACATTCCTTCCTCCGCTACAGTGAACTCGGGGCTTTCTTGGAGAGGCACAACGCTGAGGGTTCATTAGAAGCAAAGGATACACACACAGATAACTGAAAATTAAGGAGAGATCCAGAGCATGTTTAAGAGCAGTGGCCCACTAGAGAGACTTCAGGAAGGACAAATGAGACGTGGTTATAGCAGGCAATTGGGAAAGATCTGTTAATTTGCAAGAAATTTAGGACTAGAAATTGAAGTGACTCAGCAACCTTACTTCTTTTCAAAGCAGTCTACTGTCAAAAATGGAAATGACTTGCTTAATCCAGCAGGAGCAAGACATTAATAATGCAACAGACATTAAAAGAAAACATTAATTATGTTACACATGCAAATGCAGGCCACAGTTTCAAAGGGATTTGTGTTTACCAGTCTTACAGGGCTGAAGCATGCCTCTGCTACTCTATTTTTGGCTCATTTACCACACTCTTCTGAGAGTTGTTTTAAATTTCAAGTAAAGAAAGACCATAGCTGTCTGGGTTAGACCATATGGAGAACCACAGCATGAATGAACATGACACAAGTGAGTTTGCCCCCAAACACAACAGGGAGGAGAAACCAGAGGCTGGCAGATGCCTTCATTTGTGAGTAATAATGGTGGTGTACAAATGGAAAATTTGTTTAATTGCCATTCAGCTCTTAGATTTACATGTGCATGGAGGAAAAGGGTTTTAAAAGGCTGAGGGGAATGTAATGACCAAGTTCAAACGCAGAGATGGAGATCCAGGCCAGAATGACCAGAGACAAGAGGAAAAGGTCACAAAGAAACTTCCCATTTGATAATGGAAATCAAAACACCACTGTGAAGGTAACCAAACTTCAGCTCTGACTGTGCCAACACGCTGCAGCAGCTCAAAAGCTGCCTGGCAGGGCCTCCAGGAGTAGCATTTACCTGCAGGGCTCGCTCAGCCTGCACCAGAGCACCTGCAGGGACATCTCCCACCCTCACCCCTCCACACATCCCTTTACTGACATTTACAAAGGTGCAGGCAGCCTGAGCCTTTACCACACCACAAGTCCCTGCTGGCCTGCTCTGCCATCCAGCTTTTGTTGGTTTTGCTGTGATGGCTGTGGAAAATGGAAGAGGTGGTGGGGGGAGAACCATTAATCACTTGTTTAAACAACACATGTAACTCCTGTTGGGCAACGTGAGGATGATGACTCTCCCCTAACAAGCCAAGGACAGGAATGATGACACAGCCCTGACACTGAGGAAGGCCCAGTCATAAAACAAGACAGAACAAGCATGAAGGGGAAAGGCAGAGGAGCTGTCAGACAGAGAAACACAGCAGATTAACAAGAAGATGCAACTGTACCTACAGAGAAAGCTCAAGCTCATCCCGGATTTGTTGAGTATGTGAAAAATCATCAGCAGGTAAAATAACCTTGCAGTCACACTGGGGGGAGCTATACACATGTCACAAAACGTGACAAAGTTAAAATTAAACATTGCAAAATATTTTCTTTTTACTGCTGTTGTTAAAAGCGCTGGTTGGTTTGAATAGCACTTTTATCGATTTTTTTTTTTCAGGGGAAACTAAGCTAGAGATAAGAAATACGGGTAAAGGTACTCAGTATCAAAGGGTTAAAAAGGAAATCCCATGGCTTCATACATGTGCCATGCAAGCAGATTTTCTTCCAAAATTCTTACCCTAGTTTCAGATGACTTCATAATTTGTGGTTTTGATGCATCCACAGGAGGATACTGCTTGTGAAAGAAAAAAAAAAACAACAATTTTACTTTTGTAAAAAATACTTCTATTAAGCAATCATAAAGAATCTGAATTCACTTATTTTTCAGATGAAAATTATGAAAAAATTATTTCTGAAAATTAGAGTTGCTATTTCAGATCTTTTTCCTGGCCTGTATTTCTACAGTACATACATGTAGAATTCTGACAGTTTGATGATGCCCACAGACCTTCTTTAACCATCAATTACCAAGACAAACTCAAATCCTGCTCTCACACTGAAACACATATATTTACTTTGCAGGATGCATGCACACTTCTTTTTTAATTTTCTGAACAAAAAATGTGCCTCTGGATTTACTGGTTTGTTACAGAAAATATTTAATACTAAAGCATCAAACTCAAATATGTCAAGATAACAAGGAGTAGTCAACATGTAAGCATGTCTCCCCCAGTGTTCCTGTATATCATCTGACGTTTTTGGAACTCCACAAAGGACATGGTCCGTCCTCCTGGCTTCAGGGATGTCAATCCAAAAACACCATGGGGTGCTTCTGTTGTGGTTGTATCAAACTTCAAAGCCCAGAACATTCCAACTGTCTCATCAATACTTTATAAAGAAGTAACAGTACTCCTCTATTCCTGCTTCATGCTCCTCTGCTTAAAGGTGTATTTTGTATTTCTGCATACGCTCAAAGCTCTCTTCTATGATTCCATGATTTGCCATCTCTATCACACTAACACATTCACAGCTCACATTTAAATTTACAGCACAGTTTATCAATTTTTTACTTTTTCTCTTCTCTTCCATTTTTTTTGTCTCTGTTGACCATGCTACTTGAAGTATGAACACACACACACACAAACAGTCTGAATGAAAAGAAGCCACACTACTACTCTACACCCCAGGGTGACTTCTTACTTCCACATGGAAAAATTTTTAATTTCCCTAACTTTGTGCAGCACAAGCATTTCTCGGCAATAAGAGAAAAGCTGTACAGAATTTAAAATGCACACTATGACGACAACAGCGTGGTCTCCCCACCAGCTTAGCTGGTGTCTCACACACCTCAGTGGGAGGTTTGACTGTTCTAAATACATATTATAGAGAATCTGCAGTTGTCACACTGCAGGAAAATAAACAAATAATACCTGCTTCCATATACCTACAGACTGACTACTTTATAGATGGGAACTTGTGCATGGGTGGAGACACACATAGGAATGTACAGAGCCTCCTACATCAGGGCGGAGAACAAAAGGTTTTAATCACCTTTTAACTATTTCCACTACCACCATCAGGTAGCCTGCCGGGAACATGTTATTTTTGTTAATTTGCTCTTTAACAGTTCTTCCTCTCCTTTTCTTTCTTCTGCAAGAAATTAATCTGTATTCCTTCTGCATGACTAAGAAGCAGGTATCTGCTCTACACCTTTGTATTAGTCACCATACTCCCTGTCTGTTTAATAATAAAAACATTTATCTGAGCCCTTCTCTCTTCCAGCCCTCAGAAAACTCCTACCAAGCCACTGTCTTAAAATGCACTGAAAAATTATTTTTTCCCATGTCCCAGCACAGCAGCACCTTCACAACTTGCAGGGATGAGTGAAAACCTCCCAAAACTCCAGCTGCTTCTTCCTGCCCTGTCCAGCAGGAGAAAAAAGGTGAAGAATGGAGGGGTGAGAAAAGGTGACTCATGGACAAAGAGGAGCAGTCTGAAAATAGAAAACAGCTCAAGGCACAGTTACTGACTGGTGGCTGTGGAGGACACCAAGCCATACTCCCTGGGGACACTCAGGGTTAACTCAGAAAAACAGAGCCCTGAAGAGCCAGAGGAGAAAAGCAGGAGAGATGGGTAGAGCACAGGGACCACCACGGGGTGCCTTGCTTCACTTCCCCCACTTCCTGCTCAACTTCCACAGTAAAGGCCCACAATTTTCCACTCTCTCCCCAAAAAGAGCCACTCGGGGGAAGAAGCAGGGTCCTTGTTCTCCCAGCCCTTCAGCCAGTGGGGTCTGCTGCCAGGCTGACACCTGCTGAGCTCCAACCCCTCTGGCTGGTGCGGTCACTACTGCACCACCTTGTCCCCACCAGCCTGGCTCCGGGGCCAACCTCTTACCACACGCTGCTCTGGCGCTGCCGGCCCCAGGACCCTGCCAGCTGTGCCCAGATGTTTCTGCCACAGCTCCCAGAGGGACTGCAGAAGGCGTGAAGCCACACACAGGGACTTGTGTCAGGCGTGGAGGTAAATACTGAAGTGCTGCCTGGCAACCTGGCAACAAGAACCTCCTGACGCAGAGCTGCGGTGCGGCAGCGGCACACCCTGCTCGCACCCCGGCACCATCAGCCCAACATCCCCCCACAGGAAGGCTGGGGTGTCAAACAGCGAGGGTTTAACCAGACCAGGAGGCAGAGAAGGTCAGGAGATGCTGCAAAGGCAGAGTGGGGTGTTCTCCGAGCTGCCAGGGATCCTTGGAGGGCTGAGCCGGAGGGGAGAACCGGTGTGATCAGTGCTGGTTCCCCTTTTCCTGCAGCTACGTGGGTCCTGCCTCAAACCAGGCGTGGGTTCTGGAGGGTGCTGTGCCAGCCCTGGTGCCTGTGAGTGAGGTGCAGGAGGGAGCCTGGGGGACGCCTAACACACAGCTCTTGTGTGAGCTGGGAGGCAAATCCACTGCATGGCATCCAGGACCACTGACAGCCCACCAGGAGCTGCTCCCTGCCTAAGACTCCCAGGAGCACCTGACATACAGGGAAGAGGTTACAGAACAGCACTGATTAAGCAAAGACTGACCCCTGTTAATTACCCCACCCTGCCAGCAGAGCTGCTGGGTGACCTGCAGTGTGGGGTAATTAACAGGGATCAGTCTTTGCACAGGAGCTGATCAAAGGACCTCAGGTGCTCTTGAGTTAGAGGATGGCTTTCCAGAAACAGCTGATGAAGAGATCTGGGATCTAATTTGATAGAGCTAAGAGAAGGAATACCCTTGGAAACTAATGTGTCAAGTTAGCAGGGCAGTATTCATGCTATGGTTGAAAGAGAACTGTCACAGAAGACAAGCAGTGGGAAAAGAAAGGAAAAGAAAGGAAAATCAAAAATTGGTTATCTAGTCTCACTATGAGTATCACAGAAATCTGCATGAAAAATGGAGAGTGTAACAGGAGAAGAAAAAAAATATTGGTGACAGCATCAAAATAAAAAAGTTGAACAGCTCAGAGAACTGGGTGCAGATGCCCTCTGGAAAAACAGAACAAGGAGAAGAAATCCATGAGTCCTTTTGGTTTCACAGAACTAAAAATCATTGAAACTACCCCAAGTGTACCGAGAGCTAATGTCAACTGAAATTATAAATTCTGGAAATTCACGAGGAAGATTCATCAGGCAGAGGAAGGTCATTGCCCAGCCTCAGAAAGGGGCACAATTCACCAGGTGGAGACCTTCAAAACCAGAAGAGATGCTGCAAACATTTACCAAGCAACCCATACAGAAATGCTGAGATGACAACAAGAGGCGAAATAAGAATTAACAAGAATAAAGCAACAAACCTCCAGAGGAGGACACACTGTCCTGCAACTTTTCACTTTACTTGAGGTGACATCTTCATAAATGAAATGGGGAAATTGGTCTGTGACACTGGGTTACAATCTTGCTTTCAGACAGCTGAATAAAACAGAGCTCCTGATCTCTGACACTGGTGGTGGGTTGATGGCAGCAACACAAAAACCCAAAGCAACACCAAACCCTTCTAGACAGGCAGCAATACTGACAAAAACATGCAAAGGCCATAACGTCACAGACTGAGATTCTCTTCTACCAAAAACAAACAAGGGAAGAGGTATCTTGAGAAAAGTAATCTGTTGCTGTGACAACATAAATACAAATGTAAAATATAACTTGCAACCTCTCTGGCTTGAGCTTCTCTAGGTCAAGTGCTAGCACAATCTTTGCCATCACACTGCAGTAGAGACGAATACTGAAAAATATGAGGACATAATCAGGGGAAAAAAATTGAGAAAAAGTATGTATGAGGGACTTAGTGGCAGAAAAAGGTGAGTCAGCACCTGATGCTTTGTACTCTGGTCAGGGCCCCAAGAAAATGGGAAACAAAGAAGAAAGTGACTTAGCCTTTAATAAATAATCTTTCAGGTCTGTGCTCAGAGATCTTCCGTCTGGAGAGAAGAGTCACTCTGAGGCAAAGGCTACCTGGACAAATCAGGCACCTCCAGCTCTAGCAGCCTTGGGGGGAGCTTGTATAAACATTTCTAGGGTGATCTAGCTGCACTCAGTCTAGAACAGAGGACTGAAGAGCTACCCAGGTTCTCTTGTGGGCTAATACCCATTTGGTACGACTGAGCTGAGACTGCTTCTCAAGCTCAGAACTCACAATACCCATGATTTCACAATTACTAACTCACAGGGTGTGTAGTGCAAAGGAAAACCTCATCTCCCTAACTACCAGTGGCTGCTCCTTTCCATGAATGGCCCCGATACTGAGCTTTAATTAATGCTGCTTGTAAGATGTGGGCAGCAAAAGCTCTTCAGAGAACCACTGTGAAAAATAATGGGTTATTTCGCTGAAGTGGGAAATGCCACCTGAGCTGTTAAGGCATTAAACCTCCCACTTGCTTTGATGGCATGTGGCAAGGGCTGTGCTGCCCTCCCTGGACACACACACAGGAGGCAGAAGGTGGGACAGCACCAAGAGGGTGTATGTGCACAAGTATGAACAAATACATAAATCTATAAACATGTATATTTAAAGCTACACAGTATCTCAGACATGCAGTGACTCAAAATGGGAAAAAAGATTAAGCATTAACTCTTTATATATCTTTTATTGTTACAGTATCTGTAACAACTGAGTTAAAAATTTACAGCTTTGAGTGCTCCTGCGTCATTTTCCTTCCCAAGTGATTTTGGAAATATCCTACTATTTTGCAACTGCTGCTCTTATGTGCAGCTCTGCTATTATATTTTTAAGAAAAACAGCAGCTTTTAAAGAAAAAGATAAAAATACCCACAACAACCACAAAACCAACATTCCTCTCAAGATTGCAAGCTCTCAGTTAATTTTGTGGAGGCTTAATACTAAGAACCCAATGAAATGGAGGAGCAGGATGCAGGTTTCCAGTTAGCACCTGTGTATTACTCAGACCCTGGTGCAGTTGTGTGGTCCTGTTGTGGCGGGTTTCTTTGCAGAAGTGATGAGAACCATTTCCAAATCATTTACGCTGCAATTTCTGATGGCTGACTTGGCCCACGTGTAAGTCCCCTTTCATTCCAAAAGCCCAGTGTCATCACTGGAACTCACCAACACTGCATGTTACAAACAAAGCCGCCTGTCCCTGCCAGCCACCGAGGGCAGGCGGAGGGAAAAAAATCCTTGGAGTTCCAGTTACTTTATGTAGCTCTATTCGAACTCAACCTAAAACTCTTTGCTGAAGTTGTTATTTTGGCTTTTAAATTCATGCCACTGTAGTTCAATTCATCAGTATACCTGGTTTTAGATACCTGTCTTTGAAAAAAAACCAAAACCCAATAAGAAGAAACCCTGTCTCTAGAGATGCTTCCTTGTGCTTTCAGCATTCATAAACTCAGCTGGTGCAAATATAACTGAAAAATATGTACAATCTATTACTTACATTGTAGTTCAAATTTCTGCAACTACTACTGTGGAAAAGAATAACCCTAGAATTTCATTATTCTGCCATTTTCTTACCACGCAGAACAAGCATTTGCAACAATTATTAATCTATACCCAGAAGCAAGATCAACCACCATTTAGAGATGGTAAAAGACACAGAGGAAATACAGCCATTTCCTCATGAAACAAAAACATGACAATTTTTCTAAGGAACTGGTTTGAACCAGGAGACTGAGGTGCTGATTAGCTTGTAAAGACTCTTTTACAGCCTCAGGTGCTGCTAAATTTATTGATGGTCATGGAACATTGAGCCACACAACTCCCATTACACAGACTCACTGGTTTCTTCATTGGAATATTAGAAGAAAATTTCTGCCATCCTGACACAGAGATGAAACTCTTCAATAATCCACTATTGAATTCTATGCATCACCTAAAGCTGGTTAACCACACTATTCAAATTTAATGCAAAAGGCTTTTAAAGCAATGTTTTTAGAGACAGCCTACTTGCATGTGAATTCGGTCACACTAAAGGAAATGTTATCAAGCAAATCAGTGAGTAAGATCAGTATTATATTTACCACAGTGTAGAACAAGGCTTCATACCTCCTAGAAACTGCCAAATCACCTCTAGATGAGACTTCTGGTTTAAGATTGTCTGGATTGAAGCAACCTAATTCAAATCCAAGGCTTAATACTGGCACATTTGATTTTCTTTATTTTAGCAACTGTTAAGACTCTGAAACAGCTTTATCCTAGAACAAAACACAACTGAGGCCAGCAATTGACAAGTCAGTTTAAGTATTTTTTGGTACTATTTGACTCTTTCTTTAACTTCCAACACTTCAGTTTATGCTCACTTTTACTCAGGAAGTTAAGATGGTCAAAAAATTTCTAAGTATCCCACAGCTGACAGCAAGAAGCACTGGGCCTGTTTGCTTCTTTTGGAAGCAGAGGGAAAAAGTTTGCTAGTTGATCACAGGTCATGCCCAGTATCTATACAACAAGAACTTTACATACCCACAGTTCAATCTGTGGCCATGAGGAATTACGTAGACTCCAGTATGCAGCTTGGCTTCCTGCTTTAAAGGCTTTACTATATACAAAGGCAATTTCTATTTAATGTCCTTCCATGATAGTGAAAGAGATCTGGAAACAAAGTCAGTATATTCCAAGCAGAGTAACAGGTAATTCATCCACTGCCTTCACATTCTGTGTGTCTGCATACAGACCACTTCAGTCATCTCAGGCTGCACAATCCTTGTTTCTTTTAAGTTAATCAACAATCAGCTTTAAACTCCCCATTCTTATTTCTCCTTAAAGCACACTCCTCAATTACCTCCTCCTGGAAACTTCCTGTTTCTGTGACAATAAATTCTACAAGCTGGCACGCACTGAAATTTCACTTTCATTCAGTCATATTCAGATATTAGAAGCAGTGCCCCAGTCCTGTCAAGCCTCTTCTCAGGTTCCCACTCTGCACAGGAGAGGATTACAGTAATGTAAGAGCTGGTCAGTGCAGACGAGCTCTCCTGTCTGCAGCGACCAGCTGCAGCTCAAAAAATCCTCTTTTCAGTTTTGCCTCATGTGAGCATTTAGCATTTGGCTGCAACTTCTCCAGCCAACTGTTTCCATTTTCTGCATGCTGTTTAAAACATCAGAACATTCCACAGCTGTCTGCAGCATCAAACTGCAGGCTGACAAATAAACACCAGGAAAACAGGAGATTAGGTGCCAGCCACATGCCATGCAAATCCTGCTGAGCTCAGCCAGGATTTGTGTCACTTGGTCTGCAGTGTCACGCACCACCCTGTTCTGCAGAGCTGGGATGCAAGGGAGAATAACAAACAGAAGCAGGGAGTCAGAAGCAGGGAGTCACAAATGGAACCAGTGTTCTCTAAAGGGGTGTTGAAAAAGACACTAAAGTTACGTAAAAGAAAAATTCATCTTGAGGCTTAAAGGTCTCTGAGGTTATGAACTCTATTACTTCTACTGCAACAATCAAGCCAGGCAATACCCAAAGTGAGAGCAGCACTCAGAACAGGAAATTTGTTTTTTACTCCCAGAATGGAGAGAAAATTGAAAGAAAAAAATTATTCATTAATAGCTGTATGGACTGACACACACATGGCAACCAAAATGAATGGAGAACACAGGAGAATAAATAAAAACCACCAAGTCAAGGAATCTTAATAGAACTTGGCTGTTAAGATATCATCTAAGGGCAGTGGTGCATAACCAGCAGTGGTGGTGATGTGCTGCTGGGCTTTGTTCTTCAATCATTTTAGAAAATTTCAACACTGTTTTATTATTCCCCCTTAAAAAGAGGCAGATTGGGGCACTTCTTGCTTCAGCATCGGCTTCAACTCAAAATCACTTCAGAGGGGCCTTCAGCATGCTCTGGAGGAATAGCTGCACGACGGTTCAGTTAAAAAATAGGAAATCTCCACTTTGGTGAGGTTTTTTCCTGACCTCACAGGGGTCTTCCCTCCTGGGGATCAAAAACGTTCATTTTCAAGTTGGTTCCAGGATGTCATAAAGGCAGGCACAGACCTGACTTCTTCCACAGAACCAGCAGGGTTTCTGAGCCTTCAGGAGCTCCCAAAGAGTGCTGAAGGCCACCACTCTCCCTGTCTCCCTGTCAGGCCCTCCCTTGGGCAGAAGAGACTCTGGACAAAAACCCCAAAGTATTAATGAGCACAAGCACCCCCCTCCCAGGGAAACAAAGGGCAGAAATAGTGACAGTGGAGAGGCTGGAGACCAACTCAGTGAAAAAAAAAAAAAAGAGTTCCTTTGCCTTCTGGAGGTAGAGGTTCCTCCTCTATCCCCACACTCAGTCCTCTAAGAGCCACCAGGGCAGCACAGCCTGGCCCAGAATTAAAACTGGGAGTGTCTCCCTAATGTGCAAAACTCTACCACCAGAACCATGAGGAAAAACTGGTCACAGAGCTAATTTCTGCAACTCCAAGATCAGAAACAGAATTTTCTGCAAGCTTGACATACCCTATGTATCTAACCACTCAAAGGAAACAAAAAATACCCCCAAACAACCCAAAATCCCAAACCAAAAAAGCACTGTGTCTTTATAAAAGACTGAGTGTAGCAAATGTTAGTCTAGAAAAGAGAATGCCTAATGCAGAAGAAACTATTATAAGTTGTTTTATATAAATCTAAAAAAATACAACATTGAGGAAACTA
>VXBQ01017771.1:696-14752 GCA_013400175.1 Phainopepla nitens | reverse complement strand
GTTTAGCTGGTTAAACAAGAGCAGATGCACTGACAGCTATGAAGGTCCTGCCGGAAAAATCAGTGAAAAGACATTTTACTGAAGTGAACTGCACATGAGGTTTCCCATCCCGTCCCACCCTATCCCACCCTCTGGGTGAGAAGGTTACAACCCACATTCTCTCGAACCACGTACTGAGATGGCTCAGCTGTCTATGATACTAGGTGGGAAATTTATTTACTATTCATTTTAAAGTAAGGAAGAACCCTTCTAAAAATAAAAAAAAAACCAAACCAAACCAAAACCAACAAAATAAAAACAAAACCACCACAACAAGAAGACCAAACATGTCTACAAATGGCAGCTGGTCAGTGGCTGCTGCAGGACATCAGCCACCAGAGCAGGGACAGCAAGTTCTGCCTCCTCAATGCTGCCTCTTGTGAATTCTTTAAACATTCTTGAAGATGACTTTGAGATTATTTCAGCTATCCCTTTTTTTTTTATTCCCCAGAGTTTGTGAAAGTTTCTACTCCACAAACCAATAGAGATTCTATTGAAAAATGGCTATGCAAAGGATATCTGAAAAATGACTAATCATAATTGCATCAGCCTCCTTGACTTATCCTCATTACCTGACACTTACTCTCTCTGCATATGGAGGTTTTTCTCTACTTTGCATAGTCATATAAATTCTGCCTTCAAGCAGAAGTTTGAGCAACAGCCCAGGAGATAAATGGTCAGGTGTACCTTGCTAGAGTAACCATGTATTTCTATTTTTGACTGGGCTACATTTTGAGTTGCAGCACCACCCTGAAAGTAATGTCTGATGCATGACAGTTATTGTTATGAATTGGTTTTGCAGATCTTTCAAGCCTGTAGGATGCTATCAATTCTCAGGGAAAGCACTGAAGGGTAAATTCTACATCAGTTCCCATTTTAATTTTGAATTAACAGTGTCTTGATTCCGTGGAGCTGCACACTAAATGAGCATCCACAATTCAATGAAAAATACCCTATTGTTTCCGGTTCTTGTTGGTCCTGCTGTCCTTTTTCCTGACCAAGAGGTCAGTGCTGGAGAGTTTAGCCCATCTCCCTGGGATCTGCCGAGTGCTGCTCAGCCTGAGGGGAGGGTTGAACATAGGGATGCTCCTGCCTTCACGTGGAAGGAGCAGGCATTTTCACTTACAGCCCCACTGAGCCACTAAGAAGGTTATCAGTCAACCAAGAAAAATCAGTGCCTTCAGAAACAGATTCTTCGCTATTATCCCCTCCAAAACAGATCAAAAGCTATGGTGCTGCAGCTAATGCATGTAACTAGCATTTCATGAACTTGGCATTATCACAAATAGTGTGTCTTCATGCTACTATAACATCTCAGATGCTGCATAAAGAGAAATGCAAATCCTTCAAGGTGGATTAATCCTTCATGTTCAAATCAGTCCTTCATTTGTTTTGTATCTGCTAAAATCCTGATTCAGTTTTATGCTGTAATATCACCAAGACTCACTGGGTACTGCTGCTGCATGACTTTGCTTTGGGCTGCTGTGTAACTTTGGAATGGCCACAAAAGTCAGAAGAAAGTTGTCCTCTTTTGGGTGCATTGAAAATACAAACATTTGTAATATTTCAGGGGACAGAGAGGCAACAACAACAACAACAACAACAGCAACAACAACAAGAAGTTAAATTGCCTAATTTACCAGCCAAGAGTGTGGCAACTTTGAGGGCAGATCAGTAAAAGCAGAAAGGCTGTGTCAGCACAATGGATGAGTGCTGACATCAGGGCCAGGCAGACAGATATTTTGCAGCTTATTTGTAAAGCTCCCCTTTGGCTCAGAGAAGCTCAAAGCCCAAGACGAGGTTTTAAATGGTGGCTTTGGTCCTGCATGGCCTGAAGCTGGTGAGGGAAAGCATCCCCCAAAGGATCCTGGTGACATCCCAGCCCTTCCTGCTGCCTGTGGCCTTGCTGCTGTCTGAGATGGAAATTCCCTTTATTGCCCCTGGATAAAGAGCACTGCCTTCCTCTGTCCCTCACAGCCATTCAGACTTCCAAATTTCTGCAAGAAGACACAGTAAAAGAAGATATAAGATCAAGATACTGCTGTTTTATTCCCTGAGCAATGCCAAAAGAGCTGAAAAAGGCATTATAAATATCTGCCAGCAAATGAGAAGGTTGTTGTGCTTGATGCCAGTTTTATGATGCCAAGGTGAAACTGGTTTAAGTCACTGCTGTAACTTACATGGGCACGGCACAGACTTTTGACACTCACCATTTTTTCACGCCACCAAAAGTCATAATCCTGAAAGTGTGGATCCACTTTCTTTTCCAATCTTTTCTTGGAAAGAAGCATGCTATGTAAGGGTTCTCAAAAACAGGGCGCAGGAGAAAATCTGGGCTTATTTCACCTGTAAAATTTGCTAACTTTTCTGAGCCGAGTTTTGTATCTTAAGAGTAGCACTGCCTAATATATAAATAATATTCCCATAAATACATAAGAAAAAGCATTTTCCCCATTTGAAATGTGTTTTTACTTTGTAGGAGAGGTGTTTTCTTAGTGTCAAAGAGATGAAAATTTGAGCTTCATGAGCTCAGAATGAACTTCCCACTACCTGCTGTGGGGACAGAAGAGGGTTCTGGCCCAGCTGGATCTCCCAGCTGCTGCTTTCTTTCACAAGAAAATAGTAGAAAAGGGACAACTGAAAAGGATGAATTTTTTTTTTTATTATATAAATAAATCTGGAAATACTGAATATTTCACTTATCTTTACAGCTTTGAAAACTAAGATTTCCAACAGGAAATTATCACGGGTTATGAGGCAGTGTGATTACCCACAAATTGCATGTAGGGACCCCATGCTCCAAAACACTCCAAGTTTCATTTCATACATATGTGTATATATATAGGCCCTTAGCACGCTGAACAGCATTAGCTGGAGCTCTTTCAGTGAAGGCAAATGCAACATTAATAAGTGATAAAGAAATAGATTTCCATCCTGGTGGACAGAACTTGCAAGATGGACAGCCTGCAGCATGGGCTTTGGAAAATCGGTTTAATTTTCCCAGCCCCTTTGTCCTTGGGTGATGGATTAAGAAATAAAGTTCTTTTGTGAAATGCCTTGCAATATTGATTACTAGTCCTGCTGTAAAATGCACCATGATAAAGATGGTGTGCTCTTTTTTGTTTGTTTGTTTGTTTGGTGTGGCTTAGTTTGTTGTTTGTTTGTTTGTTTTTGCATAGGACAATCATAATAATTTTGATTCCAAATAACGCTACCCATTTTACAGGGTATTTAAAAGCTTATTTCTCTCATTCTCTACAAAACCATAATTTTAGAATTCCTTTCCCCTTACAACAGGCTATCAGAGTGCTTTGCACATGAAGGATAATATTGACATATTCAGTGGGATATTTTTAGCATAGTGGGAAAAATAAAATCTTGGGAAAGGTCAGCTCTTTCAGTGTGCTAATTAAATTTCTGCGGAAGGAGATTATATCACGATGGTGACACGCAGGCTTGCAGCAGCCTGCAGCAAGCAGCCTGGGTGAGAGGGGCTGGCAGGGGTGGACCTGACAGATCACGCCTGAGTCATGCAGCACCAGATTTCCTTCCCTGATGTTTTCATTGTGGCAGGGCAAGCAGATGGATCCCACAAAAAGAGGTTTCCCATTAGTTAAAGACAGCTCTGTGCATCCTCTCTGGGAGCAGGTTGTGCTGAGGGAGGGATGGGTGCAAGATGGGGCCATCAGTGAAACTCTGCTGTCCTAACTGCACTTCTAACACAGCCTGGGATAAAAGCCCCGAGGATTCAGACTGGAGAAAAGCAAGAAGTTTTCTACAGTGAGAGTGGTGAGGCACTGGCCCAGGTTTCCATATCCCAGGCACAGGCTTCCAGAGGAGCTGTGCATGCTCCATCTCTGGAAATGCTGAAGGTCAGTTTGGACAGGGCTTTGACCAGACTGGTGTAGGGGAAGACGTCCCTGCCAGTGGCAGGCAGAGTGTGACTGGGTGGTCTTTAAGGTCCCTTCCGACCCAAATTCAATGATTTTATGTTTCTGTGACTCTATGTGTCTATGACTTGAAGCTTCCATGCATAATTCTATGATACTATGATTTTGGAGGAGGAATTCAAACCTAAGGTCACTTTTAGACCAAAATGATGCTAGCATAAGCACAGGCAGAGGTGGGACTTGACACATCTTGGTATCAGCTCTGTAGAAATGCTCTGTAGAGCCTGGAATTTCAAAGCTCTGAACAGTGATGATTATTGCTTGTCAGTAAACAGCCACTTCTCTCTTCAGCAGGGTAAAAACAACTCGCTCCAGTGGAAAAATTAAGAACGTGCTAAGTAAGGTATTTTGAATAAATAAGGTATTTTGAAAACTGACTTCCAATGAAGAATGAAAACTGCTTTTTGTTTTCTATGGTAACTGGCTGCCTGGACGAGGCAAGGGACAGAATATCTGCATCAGAAGATGATTTGTGTTCTGCAGGAGAGCGAGAGGAGCAGCTGGGCAGCAAAGCTAGTGGCTTTGCAGTCATCCACAGCCTGGCAGGCCCTCCCTGGCTTTGGATCCCTGTCTGCACTTGCCAGGACTTAAAGAATGCCATCAATTTGTCTCAGAGCACTGTCAGAGGAGGAGGTTCCCACAAGATGAGCTGCCACAACAGGCACAGATAGCAAGTGGGAAGGCATTAATGTCAGGCCTACAGAGATGAACGGCTTGGAATTTGCACGCTGGACAAGATTCCACCAAGCAGCCTGTGGAAAAAGCAGAGAAGGAACAAGAGGAAGATGCCAGGCGTAGTGAAGCAGATCTGGGTAACTCATCCAGACAAAGATTCCCACCATGGCAAACTGTGGGAAAGATTGCACACATTCCATCCTAAGCTGAGGGAACAGCTTGTACGGCTTGTGGGTGCCTTAGACTTGGACTGTAAAAAAGTGTTTCCTCCAGAAGAACACTCAGGGACCTCCTCCACTGAGCAGAGGAAGAGGGACCAGCAGGAACCTCAGTGGTGGTGACTATCTACTTAACCTCTCTCTCTCTCTCTCTTTATCTCCCCCTTTATCCCTTTCTCTACCTCACATTTACTGTTAAATAAAATTCATACTACTGGCTTTGGCATATGGTCTTGTTTGCACCTTAATTCTGGCAGAGGCATCTTTTGATAATCAGGTCCTAACTCTGTTTCAGAAGTCGGATCCTAACATTATTCCAGGGGGTCATAACAGCCCCCTTGTCATGCACTTCTCTTACCCAGCCTCCTCCCAGAGGCCTTGCCACCCCTTCACCCACCAGTGACTGCTGCCTCCTTCATCCTCTGATCCTGCTGTGGCTGCTGGTGCCAGCGCAGCTCCCTCCATCATTCCTGGCCAGCATGAGCAGAGACTTATTTTTCTGAACATGTTCACTGATCTCCTGCAGAGCCCTGTGGTGGTTTAGCAAAACTTTCGTGGCTGAAGACAATTTTGGTTGGTTACCAGTTGATGGCACAAAGGCTGTTCACCCTCACAGTCAAGTCACTGTCACTTCCCAGCAAGTGTGAACCCGTCTTCACGCTTCCACAGGCAGACACAGCAAGTTGCCTGCGTTGTGTCTGTTCACTGGGGGATCCATCATCCGGGGTGGAACTGTCACCGTCTTTCAAGACTCAGATTTTAATAAAAAAAAAATTCTGCACAATGTATCTGAGCTGAATGACTGCTTTGAATAGCACAATAAAGAAGATGAAAGGAGGGAGGGTAGCCCTGTGCATCATGTTGTCATATGCTTCAGGAGAGTTCCTGGGGTGGGTGTGAGGAATCCGTGAGCAAATAAGTCTGTAGGAGAAGACCAACAGAGCTAAATCTGGGTGCTGCAGTCCTGGAGCCAGCAATGGGAGGTTGTAGCTGAGGGTCCTGGAAGAATTTGCTGGGACTTCATTTGGGAAGATTAGATTTAGGATCATTAATTGCCTGTGAAATCCTTGAACACATTGTATTTAAATTCAGACTAATTGCTCCAATCTGCAGTTAATTTCAGAGCTGCTGTCAGTGTGTTCTCACTGACAAAGACATGAAGGAGGCTTCTGAATAAAATGTCTATGGCTGAGCTTTTGCCCCACAAATGAGTGAGCAATGCTCCCAGCATCACGTCATTGGCCTCTGCCCCCTTTTCCACAGTCTTTTCGGGTTGGATGTGCAGAGGAATAGCAGCCCTGCATTTCTGAGAATGCCTCATGGCAGACATAATTATACAGTGAAATGCAAACTAACAAGCTGCATCTACTTAGTATTAAGGATTAATGATCTCAGCTTTAGTCTTTGCTTCCCTGCAGGGTGGCGCATCTCACAAAAATCATGCTTCAATAAATACAAAAATTGAGGTGTGCAGCCTATGCAGAGTGTATGTGTAGAAATAAGATTCTTACTCTTCTCACCCATCATCTGAGGCTGGACCTAATGTTCTGCAGCTTCACTTGCCTAAGGCAAAACAAAGATGCAGATTAAAGAATCATGGCATCACAGCATGGTTTGGGTTGGAAGGGGCATTAAAGACCATCCAGTCCCACCCCTGCCATGGGCAAGGGACCTTCCTCTAGACCAGGTTGCTCCAAGCCTCATCTAACCTGGACTTGAACACTTCCAGGGATAGGGCAGCCACAGCTTCTCTGGGAAACCTGCTCCAGTGTTTCATCACTCCCACAGTCAACATTTTCTTCCCAATATCTAATCTAACTTTGGCTTCTATCAGTTTAAAGCCATTCTTCCTTGTCCTTTCACTCCAGGTCCTTGTCCAAAGCTCTCTTGGAGCTCCTTCCTTTATGCACTGTAAGGGGCTCTAAGATCTCCTCAGAGCCTTTTCTTCTCCAGCCTGAACAACCCCAGCTCTCTCAGCCATCACCAGACTTGCCATCCGCTGTGACAAAAACTCTGCTCTTTGCTCCCCAGGATTATTTACCTCCATTTCCAAGCTGCCTTCACCAGCCCTTTCTCATTGTTCTTTGTGCATATTTCATGTAGGGAGATGATGGGTACTGTAGGCCACACCACACACCCAATGCCTTATTCTTAAATCGTCCCCACATTTTATAGCCAAGATGTGGTGCTTCATCCACCCTTGGTTGTGGCTGGATGTCTCTGGACCTTCCCTCTGAACCAGAAAATACTGAATAACCTATCTGCTTGCTCTTTTGATCTCATTGGCATCCATTTCCCAGCTGCCTGCTGAGGGTGGGCTCCTCTGGAGCGCCCTGGAATGTGCTGGATAGTGGCAGGAGGCAACAAGCTCGAATGGCAGACAGGCTGGGACTTGGCTGGCCAGCTTGCCTCAGTCTAACTCAGTTTGACTTCCCATCCAGGTTTTCAGTCTTCTCCAAAGCTACACTTCAGGGGTAACACTACAGAAGGGAAATTGTGGTTTAATAGAACACAAACAACATGGGTTATGAAGACAACTGCCATCCCCGTGGAGTTTCTGCTGTATCCACCTCACCCACATTGCCTCTGACAGGCAATGTGTGTGTAAATGCTGCTTCAAGTTATCATCTCCCGCAACCAGAGGGTGGAGATCCTGTCCCTCATTCAGTTTGATTTCAGTTTAAAGAGATTTGATGCTTCAAAGAGAGCCTCAGTATCTGTTTGGAGTGGCTTGTGTCGGGCATTTACTAAAACACATCCATCAATGTTCCCGCATGGCTGTGAGCTGGAAAAAACCCTTTGGAGTGTGAGCTAGAACCAGAAATGCAATCAAACCCTTCAGGTAGGGTTTTTCCATCTGTTTTTTGGAGAAGCTACTTGAAAACACTGTTTTTTCTTACCTCCCTTTAGTAGCTACTGCAAGGTGTATTTAATTTCCCTGAGTCTGGCCCTGAAGAGTCCCTATGGAAGGTTGTACATGCATCCAACTGGCAGTGCTTCCAGCAGCTCTGTGGAAAATGGTACAAGCTCTCAGACTTACTGGCACATCCAGCTTCATCATCTTAACCCTGTTTGAACAGGAAGGAACCCTTCAGGGAATAAAGAAAAAAGTGATATTTCTGTATGTAGAGAGAGAAGGGTTGCCTGGGTCACAAAGGCATGAAGCACTAGGTCTGCCTGGGATGTCAGATTTTGGATTCCCTAAATGAGTACCTACAGCAGAAGTATATCCCTCCTCTGCTGGAGCACAAGCCACTTTGTCAGGCTCCCCAGCCAAGATATCTGTATTCTGGAAATACGCTGAAGGTTTCCTTTTATGTCCTTTCTGTGGCTGGCTGTGTGAGTAAATCTTGTAGTCAGGAGAAGCATGAGTAGTTTGGCACATATAATTTACTCAATGTATTCAGATGTGGCGTCCTGAATACTAAGCACTGTTCTCCCATCAGTGAAAAAGACTGATTTTAAATGCTGGGGGCTTTTTTTTCCTCTTTCTTGGCAGTCAGTGGGGGTTATATGTAAATCCTGCACTTGCGTGTATGTTTCAAATAAATAGATCTGGGGTTTTTTTGTTGTTTTTTTTTTTTTTAAGAAAAAGAAATTATCCAGACTTGCGATGACACAACTGGCCTGTTGAGTCAGACTCCAAGGGGAAATATGGGAGGAAGAAAAAAGGCAGGTCTGGACTGAAATGGAAGGGTAGTCTCTTGAAGAAGGTTTGAGGAAGCATGCCCTTGGAGGCAGGACATCCAAGCTTTTTCCAGCCCCTAGAAGGCAGTGCCCAATCTCTATTACCCATACCCCACACTCTTAGCCATCATCAGTGACTTCAGAAAGGTGCTGCTCCCATGGCCACATCTGGCAACATTTCTGCTCCCCATCCCTGGAGAACTTCTGGGAACACGTCTGTCCATCTGCAATGACAAGTTGAGGGTGTTTAGTATGCAGAAAGCTTCCCTCCTATTTTCTCTTTTTTTCTTTTTTTATTCTTGCCTTTTCCTTTTTTTTTTAATTAGAGAGCACTGTAACAGTGAGCAGCTATTATGGCACAGCCTGTCAGCTGTAGTGCTGGCAGGTGGGTGTCTGCAGGTTGTGTCTTGGGTCTGCTGATAGGGACCTTACACAAATAATATCTCCTGCCTTCATCAGTCCTTCTGAACTAGCCTGTCAGCTCAAGAGACAGGGAACAAGGCTCAAGTTTGATTGCAAGCCTCCAGCTCCCTGCTGGGGAGCTGAGAGGACAGGAATCAAACCCTGGGGCTGATTTCTAATTGGTAAGATAAGGAGACATTTTAAATGAGATAGCTGCAATTAGGATGAGAGGCACTACAGAGATCAAGAGAAATGCTTCTTCATAAGAACAAGCTGTTGCTTCTCTCAAGGGGAGCAAGCAGGGGAAAGGTAGCTTGCCTGAAATGGGTTGGCTGAAGCAATTAGGCAGGAGACTCAGCATACAAAAAGAAATCTCTTCCTTCAAGCTTGAGACTGGTTTCAAAGGAATCAGGGCTCATTGAAAAATAAATTAATATTATTAATCTGACAGCTTGCTTAGCTTGGTTATTTTGCTCTTCCCTTCATGTTGGGAACATTATTTTTAATTATTTCTATAATTTTCCAGCATGCATGGAGGAGCACAGGGCTACTGCAATGTTTGAGAAAAATGAGACAATATTTATGAATCCATCAGGGAAAGTTAATGGTCTTCCAGGCCAGTGGCAGTGGAGATGCCGGCAGTGACCCCAGGTCCTGTGGATGGTGGCCACCACTGGCTGATTTCTTCATCCACACCTTTTCTCTCAAAATGCCATCAACTAGAGTGGAAACCAGAAGGGCTCAGAAGTGCTGTTTGCCCCTAGAAACAGGGGTAGGAGGACAACTGCAAACTGTTTAGCAGTGGTAGATGACAACTGAGATCAGAGCTAACACCAAAGTTCCTGGAAAACACACCTCCAAAAAAACAGTGACAGAAGGTATCCTTCACTACCACGATGCTTCTACCACAAAACTCGTTTCACCTTCTCTATTTTCTTCAGTGTTAATTTTAGTTTTCCATATTTAATACAGTCTGCAGATTTCTGATATCTATAGTTTTCTGGTGCCACTTCAGTTATGACACGGTTTCGATGTGACCTGTTCATCCACAGGAAGCTGCAGATGAAATTTCAGGCATTTGAAGAACACTGCTTGAGCATATGCTGAATGCAGAGCAGCTGATTTTTCCCTAAAAGTTACTTGCAAGCAACACTAATTATCTTATTTTTCTGAAATTTTACGAGTGGCGTCAGTGCTTAAAAAGCCATCAAGACAGTCTGGAGAACAAGGTTTTGCTGGAAATGTTGAGCAGAGCTCAGAGCTGTAGATGATAAGGTCACAGCAAAAGGGAGCACAGAAACTGAATTTCTTCTGACAGCCCTCCTAGTGCAGCCATGCTGAATATCAGAGGTTTCCACATCTAAAAATAAATTGAAATAAGAGCATCTTGTGGTCTGCTCAGTAGCACAGAGCAGCAGCAGCTGTGGCACTTCCCTTGGTCTCCCCAAGGCTCCAACTGGGAGGATTCAGGCCACTGCCTTTCGTTTATTGTTTAAATTGAAGCACTCCAAACAAGCAGCCAACAAGTGTTTTGACATGAAAAACTTGCCTTTAGGGCTTCTGCTTTTTCTCAAACATTTTTTTCTCTTTTTTTTTTTTTTCATCCTTCCTGCTTGTGACTTGTTCTCCAGCCCCCTTAGCACAGCAGACAAGGAACCAGAGAGCAGCCTTGATTCTCATCTATTTCAGATCAAAGGGCAGAACCAGCACTGCCCTGACAGAGCACAATGGATCCTTAAAAATAAAAAGGAAAAGGGCAGGATCAGGCACTTCCTCGTGCCATAGGAGTGCAGCAGTTAAAAATGAGTTCACAATCACTCAAAAGCCTTGAGCAGATGCCCTTGTCCCAGTGCTGCCCTGGCCCTTTGCTGCATCCAGCAGCAGACGTGAGGGCTACATGGGGTTACCACTGGTAGGTGAGAGGCCACACATTCCCAAAAACCTGTTGGCACCCTTGCTGCTGTATTCCTGGGGTCTCTGTGCTCTTCTCAGGGCATGAACCCACACATGTGGGCAGTCCCTGGAGCCACACAAGGAAAAACCAGGCAGGGTTGCTGTCAAAGCAACACAGCAATGGGTTTTCCTGGTTTTAGATAAAAACTTGGTTTAAGAGAAATACACATTTGAAAAAATTCTTCACTGTGAGGGTGGCGAGGCACTGGCACAGGTTTCCAGAGGAGCTGTGGATACCCTGTCCCTGGAAATGCTGAAGGTCAGGTTGGACAGGGCTTTGACCAGCCTGGTCTAGGGGAAGATGTCCCTGCCAGTGGCAGGCAGAGTGCAACTGGATGGTCTTTAAGGTCCCTTCCAACCCAAGCCTTTCTATGATTCTATGAATTTATGACTTTATGGTTCTATGATTTGATGTTTCAATGCTTCTTTAATTCTATGGCTTNAGCAGCAGCTGTGGCACTTCCCTTGGTCTCCCCAAGGCTCCAACTGGGAGGATTCAGGCCACTGCCTTTCGTTTATTGTTTAAATTGAAGCACTCCAAACAAGCAGCCAACAAGTGTTTTGACATGAAAAACTTGCCTTTAGGGCTTCTGCTTTTTCTCAAACATTTTTTTCTCTTTTTTTTTTTTTTCATCCTTCCTGCTTGTGACTTGTTCTCCAGCCCCCTTAGCACAGCAGACAAGGAACCAGAGAGCAGCCTTGATTCTCATCTATTTCAGATCAAAGGGCAGAACCAGCACTGCCCTGACAGAGCACAATGGATCCTTAAAAATAAAAAGGAAAAGGGCAGGATCAGGCACTTCCTCGTGCCATAGGAGTGCAGCAGTTAAAAATGAGTTCACAATCACTCAAAAGCCTTGAGCAGATGCCCTTGTCCCAGTGCTGCCCTGGCCCTTTGCTGCATCCAGCAGCAGACGTGAGGGCTACATGGGGTTACCACTGGTAGGTGAGAGGCCACACATTCCCAAAAACCTGTTGGCACCCTTGCTGCTGTATTCCTGGGGTCTCTGTGCTCTTCTCNTCTTTAAGGTCCCTTCCAACCCAAGCCTTTCTATGATTCTATGAATTTATGACTTTATGGTTCTATGATTTGATGTTTCAATGCTTCTTTAATTCTATGGCTTTATGATTTTGGAGGAGGAATTCAAATCAAAGGCCACATTTTAACTAAAATGATGCCAACATGGTCGGAGATGGGACTAGACATATGTACATTTTTTTATCTCTACGCTCAGTACAGTGTGAAGAGGATTTTGAGAAACATCCTAGAAAGTAGGTTTCAGTATATACAAATGTTTGCTGGGTTTTTTTTCCAAAAATTGGATATATTGCTGCTGTTTGGTGGACATCTGTTGACCTTTGCTTGGTATCAGCAAAGTGCTGAGTAGAGCCTGGAATTTCAAAGTTCTGCACAGTGGTGATTGTTGCTTGCCTGTAAACAGCCACCTTCTCCTCGCTTCAGGGAGGCAAAGACAACTTGCTCCAGTGAAAAAAATTAAGAGTTAACAAAGATATTTCAATGCTTGAAAATTTGCTTCCAATGGATATGAAGAATGAAGCTGATTTTTTAAGTTAACTCAGTGTCTGGATAAAGCATTGGTTTGTCCCCTGGGTGCTGAAATTTTATCTGTCTGGCTGCATGGTCCCTGCAAATTCATGGCATCTCCCTGTTCCTCCAGTTTTCCTTGGAAAAAGAGAAATAACAATTCTGTTCCTTGTAAAGAGCAAGTTGATGAATCATGCTGGTTAGAGTCTTATCTCTTAATTTACCATTCTCCCAAAAGGGATTACGGGACACTGTCAGAGTAGGTATTAAAAAAACATTGGGATTTCTCTTTAAGATATTCTTAGCATTTGTAAAACCAGAACAGATGTCATCGTTTATTCAGTTGAAACAGATCTATGATTTTTGGCTTTCTTTCCAAACTAAGAGCTGGCACACTGGTCCTAGAAATGCTGGTGGAACCTCATGCGTGAATAGGTTTTAGAGTTTTGTTACCTTGCATACCAGTGAGAAAATTCTGCTTTGTCTGGTTGTGCTAAGTCCTCTTCTATTGTTTGCACAAGCCAAAAGAGGAGGTAGAAAGGACGACTGACAGCCTCTCCCACCTTTCCAAGGACAATCACCTGCCCTGGATCTGCAGCCAGGGAGGCACCCACAGAGATCGACACCATGGTGTGGGCACACAAGCACCTGATGAGCATGGAGCCAAAAAATGAGATACCAGGCTGCCTATCTGGGAGCATCCATTGCTCTGGCAACCTGGATGGGTTTTTGTTCAAGGAAGCAACCTGAAAAAATACCAAGATGGTGACACAACATCTCTTAAATTTCATCAGTTTAAGGAGGGAAAGCAAGGCAAGACAAGGCAAGAGAAGAAGTAGCTCATGGACAGAGGAGCAGACACACAAGTGCCCCAAAAGGCAGAAGGGGAGCTGGATACCAGGATGGCAGAATGCCAGGCAACTGCATCAGAGACCATCTCCAACCTGCTAAAGCCCACAGAAGTTATTAGAAGATTAGCAGATGTCTGACACCATGTTCAACATTTTTTTTTCTCTATTTTCCCCTACACTCCCCCCACCCTGCCTTTTTTAAGCTCCAAGAAAAATACCAGCACAAAAACCTCCACTCAGGAAACAGGGTTACAATTTTCTTCTCTCTCTCTGTCTCTCACTGGCATTTTGTTCTGAAATTTTCTTCAAGAACTGCTTATTCTGAGAAGCGCAATGTTAAAATTAATGTCATGGTCACTTTGAATGCCGCAGAGCCATTTAACCACCCCTCTCATCTCTGAAATCAGTTGTGTAGGTGATACATGACATTGTGATAGTGCAAACAAACATCTGCTCCTGTGGGCGTGGGCTTGCTCACTCCAATATGTTCTTGAATCTAATTGGGAATTTCCAGGCATATATTGCTCATGCTCTTTCCAAAATAACTTTTAAGTATAAAGTGTATGAATTAATCATCCTTTTAATCTGGCAAAAGTTGTTCTATATCTGCTCAATCACGAGACATTTATTTCTGTTCTGGGTATTCAGGAAAGAATATTTTTGGTTTGGTTGTTGGGTTTGTTTTTTTTTTTTTTTTCACAAGCGCTGGGAGGGTTTTCGAGCTTAAATAAATAA
>VXBQ01017770.1:212074-224262 GCA_013400175.1 Phainopepla nitens | reverse complement strand
TTTTTTTTTTTTTTCATGTTTCAACTTCCCTGGAAAAATGTTTCCAGAATGCTGAATGAATTAAACAAACAACACATCATGTTCCATGAAAGGAACAAACTGGCTCAGTTGCTGATAGGGAACTGCTCATCTGTTTATTAAAAGCTAGTGCTTTAAAAGTAAGAGAAGATAGCTGGGCTTTAGGAATGATGGAAAACTGGATTTCCTCTCTGTTCTGCAGGTGGCCTGGCATGACTCAGTGTTTTTACATTCACTTGCAGAAACTGATGTACATGACAGGACACTGACCATTTTGAATTGAAAACCAGATATTTATTCCCATCTGTCATTCATGACTTTTTTAGCTAGAAATGTGTGCAGTGTTTCACATGTTGACACATTATAGAATTCTGTGGTTTGCAAATCTTAAACCATGGGTTCTTTGGCAGGCAACTTCAGCTTTAGGAGACAAGAGTACACATCTTGATTCTCAAAGTCAGTAGCTTCTGGAGCAAGGTTTACAAACTGTGTCTGAACGCCCTATACTCACTTAAATAATCTTCTACCATTCTCACTCATCCAAAGTGACCACTGTCCTGGTACCTGCAGAACTAACCATGAAGTCCTTGTTCTTTGTTGGAAATCTCCAACATCAGTGACTCTGTCATATGTAGAATTGCATTCTCACACTGGAAATGAAAATCTGAGTTTAGGTGACCAGTTACACAGCACAAACAACTATGAATCTGGTTGTCAGAACTTGCAGTTTTAAGACAGTAATACAATTTTAAAGAAGCAAAACAGGGATGATCTATGGTAAACCATTCCTGTTCCTAGAACTCCAAAGGTCAGTCAGTAAGTGTGGCTGTCAGGTTAGCAATCACAGCTTCTCTGTCCTTGTGAGACCTCACCTGGGATGTTCTGAGGGCTGGAGTCCCTCTGCTCTGGGGACAGGCTGGGACAGCCGGGAGTGTTCAGCCTAGGGAAGAGAAGGCTCTGGGCAGACCTCTTTGTGGCCTTCCAGTACTTGGAGAGGGGTTATAAAAAAACAGAGAGAAGCTTTTTTATATGAGTAAATAGTGACAGGACAAAGAGGTACAGCATTAAACTAAGAGAGGATGGATTTCAATAGGATGTTAGGAACATATCCTCTGCTCAAGAGGTTGGTGTCACAGGTTGCCCAGAGAGGTTGTGGCTGTTCCATCCCTCAAAGCATTTAAGGCTTGGAGCCTTGACCCTGGATGGGGATTGGATGGGGCTTGGACCAACCTGGCCAAGTGAGGGGTGTCCCTGGACTATTCTGGCCAAGTGAGGGGTGTCCCTGGACCAGCCTGGTCAAGTGAGGGGTGTCCCTGGACCAGTCTGACCAAGTGAGTGGTGTCCCTGGACTATCCTGGCCAAGTGAGGGGTGTCCCTGGACCAACCTGGTCAAGTGGGAGGCCTCTCTGCCCCTGGCACGTGAGTGCAACAAGATGAGGCTTCAGGTTCTTTGCAGCCCAAACCATTCTGTGATTCTATGAACAGATTATGTCTCTACAGGAAATGTGAAAGAGGTATAAATGTAAAAATGTAAAATGCACATCACCTGTCTTAAGTTGGAATGGTCCTGAAATTGCTGGGATAGAGACAGATGTGTCTTGCAGACGCCAGGAGGGGAAAGCAGCCTGCAGCCCCTGGAGCACAGGAAGGCAGCCTGGTGTGTCCTGCAGCAGCTCTGTGTGCTGCACTGGCTCCCCAGCCCGCTCAGAGCCCTTTCCCTGACATATTCATGCATCATTCAGATTGCTGAACTGCCGTTGCTTCAAGTGGCAGCTTCTCTGTGCTTGGTTTTGAGGAACTATTATGGCATTTACACAAATGCTTTGATGTGTTAAGTCACCTGGAGGAAAATCACAAGAAACTGAGACATCATAAAGAACTGCAATGGAACACAAGGCAGGAGGGGAGCTGGTTCTTTGTACAGGTGAATTGATAGTGTACTGAGAGCATTTCTGTGACTGCCCAGGCTGTTGGGGCAGATAGGTCAGGCATGCAGATCTCACTGGGCAGGCTATATTTACTCTGCAGTGCCTCTGTCACCAGCCCATACATAGCCACTCTCATTCAGGGCAAGCAGCCTCAACAAATCAGTGCTCTGTGAAATGCTAAAGGATCTTAAACCCATAATGCAAAGGTTTACAAAAATGCAATAGAATGCTCTGTCTGTATCTGGAGTCTTCACAGCCATGGTAAGTGGTTGTATTTTCTCTGTCTTTTAGAACAGAAAAGATTTATATTGTGAGTTTTATCTGAAATTTGGATTAAAAGCTTTTTCTCTGTCTACTAATAATAGCAAAGTAATTAAAATTGCAGTGTTTATTTTATGTTTTGCCTCAAGGCATAGTAGAATATACATACTTGTACATATATATATGTACATTATGGTCTTGCCAACATACAGTAGAAGTATCCTTTTTGCATAAAAGGAATCCAGATTTGCCTACACCATACAAAAATGAGGAAAGCAGACAAAGAAACAATATTACCCTGTTTATTAAAAACAATATTATACCATTGATTGGAAAAGAACCTTCCTGCTACTTCAAGTTGCTGCTTTGGCATGCTGATCACTGGATTTTCTAGATAAGAAAACATTGTTTTTTCAGATAGGAATAATTGAAAAATAATGAATGTATATTGTGATTACTGTACTCTCATGTGGTCTTTTCTTTCCCACAGCCATGGGTATCTTTTCTGTACTTGCTCTGCCATTGCTTCTCTTAGGGATCAGTGGAATTATTTATATTTACCAGTCAGTCAGGTGGCTGCTGTCCAAGTCAGCGGTGCAGAACAAGGTAGTGGTGATCACGGATGCCATCTCTGGACTAGGCAAGGGTGAGTTATCTCATTTCTTCTCGGTGTGAGAGAACAGCAGCAGCCAGAGAGCGATCCTCTGGGTGATAAACGTGCACACATTGCCTTGGCTGTGTTCATAACTGGCTGGATGAAGCAGCAGTTAATAAATATATTTATAAACAAGTCCTATGATTTTTAAGTGTATATTTTTAGCCTCAGCCACGGGAACTATTGGTAAATTAGTAGGAGCTGCAGAGCTTTGTATTTATTTAATTCAATAGAATGAGAGGTTCTATTAGAACTCTGAGTGCTATTTTTAGCACGTTGCTACTGTAAGATCTCATTACACAGGCTGTCAGTGCAGGGTGGCTACATAAACAGGTGTCACCTTACTCTTCACATGTTCCTTTTCAGCCCTTAGGGACTTCAGCAGTTCCTGCTTCTTATGAGCAGCAATGCTCACCCCTCTGTCCCTGTTTGCATCTCTTGCCCCTCTCTCACCCTGGCTACTCCTCTTCCCTCGGCATCCTGCAGGACTTCCAGCCTGGCTGCCTGGCTCTGTGCAGTGTGACTTCAGAGGACAAGGAAGGAGTCTTGGAGTGGCTACCTAGAGCAGAGGCTGGACAGAGTTAGAGAGTAAAGTGGATATTTGTTAAAGGCCTTCAACAGATGCACCTTGGGCAGTGCAAAAGCCTCCCAGAGGCTGCACCCAGGATGAACGATGGTCACGAGTTTTTCAGACAGAAATAAGTTCGGTCTATCTGCATATCAGAGGTGAATTGTCCAATTACAGCTTCATGTAATGAAATCGTATTCCCCCAGTCTGCTTCCCCCCAATTCACTTTTGTTTAAACTTTTAGGGGCCTGAGGCTGTAGGGTGTCCTTGGATCTCAGGCCTGGAAGGGTTGTTTTGTGTGACCAAAATGTGAAGACAAACTAACACTCTATCTGGAGTAGCTAACACTCTATCTGGAGTTCAGAGTTATGCACTAATGCAGTACAGGATGTGAAAAATATAAAAGCTAAAAACTGAAGGCATCAAGGGTATGCAATAATTTATCTCTTTAAACAACTGATGGCCTGGGTGGCCAGCCACTCAGCATCTCCAGTCCAGAGGAGGTCACAAAGATGACCAGAGGGCTCTACTGTGAAGACAGGCTGGCAGAGTGGGGTTGTTCATCCCAGAGAAGGGAAGGCTCTGGCAAGACTTTAGAGCACTTCCTGTGCCTAAAGGAGCTCCAAGAGAGCCAAAAAGGGACTTTGGACAGGGGCCTGATGTGACAGGACACAGGGAATGTCTTCCCACTGCCAGAGGGCAGGGTTAGATGGGATATTGAGAAGGAATTCCTGGCTGTGAGGGTGGACAGGGCTGGCACAGGGTGCCCAGAGCAGCTGTGGCTGCCCCTGGATCCCTGGCAGTGCCCAAGGCCAGGCTGGACACTGGGGCTGGGAGCAGCCTGGGACAGTGGGAGGTGTCCCTGCACATGGCAGGGGTGGCACTGGGTGGTGGGGCACTGACCAGGCTCCCCATGGAGTGGTCAGGAGCTGAAGGCTGTGGGAGCTCGAGAAGCATTTGGAAATACCCAGGGTGTGACTCTTGGGATTGGTGCTGTGCAGGGCTGGGGGCTGCACTCCCTGATCCCTGGGGTCCCTTCCATCACAGGGTGTGCTGTGGATCTGTGACCTCCCCTCTGAGTCCTCCCCCCTGCGTGAGGTGGGAGAGAACAACCCCAGGGTCCTGACTCTGCCCCTTCTGGCTGCTGCAAAAGTTAACCCTGGTCTGGCCAGAACCAGGGCAGTTATATTTCAGGATTTTTTTAGAGAGATGTGGTTTAGACTACTTCCACTGAGATTGGATGTATTGTAGAATTGTGTGATGTCTGGGTTTCTAGATAAAAAAATCTCACTTGGAGCAGAAATATCACCAGTGCTGAATTTGTTTGGCTGTGGCATCAAGCCAAATCTTGGAATCCTCCAAGAAGAAAGAAAATTTATTGAACATTTATCCAGCTATCTTTCTTCAGTTTCCTTATTAACATTTCTTCCTCTTTTTTCTTTTATTTTCTTTTTTTTTCCTGTGGCTAGCTGTTACCTGTCTCTTGAAGTTAGAAAGGCAATAGTGTGTGTGGTGCCCCCACACACTCCTTTTCATGTAGATGAAAAATGAGGTAGCTGAAAGCATTTTTATTTTATTATCCTAAATATACCTATGACCAGGATGTTATTTGCCAGCTTGAATGATTCCAAATAATGCAAAATTAACTTTCCACCCAGGCATATGTCATGGCCATTCATTCAAAGCTTTAAAATACCAGCTGTGTGGCCAGCTGCTGTGGATGTGGGCTCTAAGGAAACAGCCAAATTCTTTTCCTACGTGCCAGAATTTCCAGACTAAAGGTGACATTCACTGAAGTTAAAAAAGAGAGAAACAAATCTATGATGACTGCAGATGTTTTCAATGGTTTGTGGTTGTTATTGAAATCTAGTTCCTGTTTCTTCTCAGTGCTGTAACTCAGAAAAGTACAGGGAAGTTCTAGAGGAGAACATCACTGGATTCCCTTTTTCACTTTTTTCCCTTTATTGCTGTTCACATAGAAGTCTTTTTCTCTTTTTTTTTTTTTCACACGATTGTCTCGACTGTTGTTTATAGGGAAAATTCTGCTCTAATTGTTCTGGCAAATACTCTTTTGGGCATTAAATTAAAAAACTCTTCTATGATAAGAAAAAGAAAAGAAAATGGAAGGCGTTCACAAAATTACTGTTGTAAATAATGAAAAAGATTGCTTAAATAAAAGCTCCCAGCTGCACAGGTTTGCAAAACTACAAGGGTGGATCCATAAATACTTCCATACAGATATTAAGAGTCTAATATGATCATTTAAGAAAGCTAAAATGGCTAGATCAGCATAACTGGATTTCCTGTGGGTACTGAAATCTTGAGGAAATGTTTCTGGGAGGACAGCAAGCCTCCAGGCTCTGGGGTTGTTCTGTTGCCCATTCAACACAGGCCAGAGAAGCAAAGACAAACCAAACAGGCTGGCAAGGCATTGTAAGAACAGGTTCCTTTCCTTCCCTTCCCATGCTGATTGTGCATGTGGCTGCCACATGGAATTGGTTAGGGAACAAACAGGCTGAGAGCTTTTTTGAAGAAAGACCCAATCAAGAAAAATAATTCCTGATTTTCAGTCATACAAGCACACAAAACCAACCCACTGCCAGTTAACTGTCTGGCTGCACCCAGAGCAGACCTCTGGTTTTGGGCACATCATCAGCTGCATCCTCAGGCCTACCTGCAGGAATTTATCTATTCTGAGAAAAAAAAAAAGCAGGCAGTTGTGAACTTTTCCTGGTTAGGACAGCCTTGATGGATTGCTGGGCTGAGCATCACTGTTTCAGTTCAGCTGAGCTAGAACAGGCACCTGTAGCAGCCTGCAGCTGCCAGAGGGATCCAACTAACAGTGAATTCCTCAAGGATGCCCATGGGGTATCTATGCTTCATGTTTTTAAATACATTTCTCTGTGGGTGTTGATAGTTTGGTTAGAAAGGGAAATTAGCAACTTTCTCAGATTGTCTTGGAAAGTTGCGAAGGAGTGTGGAAAAAGAATTTAAATAATACTTGTACCTAGGGTTTGTGAGTATGTTATATATGAAATTCATAATATTTATTTTTGGATGTTTTCTAAGAATTATCATTCTCTGTTATACTAATGGACTCGGGGGGTGTCTTTTTTAACTAATGTAATTTCACTTAGAAAACCTGTCTATAAAAGAGGATGCTTTTCTTAATAAACATTCTTTTTTACACCCTAATAACTAGAATCTTATTACCACAAAATTAACTCAACAGCAACATTTCTCTGGTCAAACAGACAGGATGGTGAGGAACATATTCTCCCTCAACACCACGTAGAGAAGAAAATAGAGCAGACACAAGCTGTCAGGGTGCTCCAGCCTTGTATTTCAGAATTTAGCCTGAATACCCCCATGAAGACCTGCACTGCTGAGTTGGTTGCAGTCCTGTAGGCAGTGCTGAGCAGGGATGAGAGGTAACACTGCTTGCCAGTTCCTGTTGTTATTTGAAGTGCACTATCACAGTTGGCTTGTGGAAAAAAGGGAGAAGAATTCTCTGAGACCTGTCTTAAACTGAGGTAAACCCCTGGCTTAGGATATGTCTGAATGAAGGAAATGCAATGCCAGCCCTGCATTCCCAGGAATTTTTTGGTGCTTTTCTCAGGAAGGCTGCAGGGAATGTAGCTGAACAAGCTGGTCCCTGCTGCCTCTGCTAACTGGGAAGGTTTAGTGCTCAGGAGATAGAGGCTTTGGGGTGGATTACATTGAAGGGAGGGCTTTCTGGGGAAAGGACTCTCTCATGGGTTCTTCACCAGTGGGCCAGTTTAAGTTTGCCTGCACCACTCTTTTCCAAAGCTGTGGATGAGCTGTGCTGCCAAGAGTTTCATGCAGGTGGCACACAGAGCTGGGCTTGGCTGGTTTCTTTACAGAGCAGCAGACATGAAGGTTTGCAAAAGATGCAGCTTGTATTTTTATGTGTAGTTTTATTTATAGCCAGTGTGTCTGGGAAGGATATACAGAAAAAATGTTCTAACTCAATCTCTTCATCCATTAACTTAACTATTATTTTCCTAATTTTTTATTAAATCCTGTAACTAAACAGTGGCATTGTGCTGTACCATTAACTGTGCATTATCCCATTACATTTAATTTATTTCTCACCTATGTACTATCACAAGTCAATGCTTTCTTTTTTTATCATATTATTTCAAAATTAATGAATTTTAAAGCGTGGATTCAACACCCTTAGCAAAACCAGCATCCCATTTCAAGCAAAATAAACAAAGTCAATTTGCCACTATTGTAATTATTTTTTTTATTGTATTTCTCTCCTAGAATGTTCTCGTGTGTTTCATGCAGGGGGAGCAAGGCTTGTGTTGTGTGGCAGGACATGGGAAAAGTTAGAAGCCTTGTATGATGCCCTAATTAGTGTGACAGACCCCAGCACGGTAGGTATCCGTAGCCTGGCATAAACCTTGCTCAGGGACACAATGTCATTTTAGATCCAGTAAAACAATGCACAAGAAACATGATTTGCTATCAGTGATGGCTTTGGTCACACCAAATAACACCAACCACGGTCCAGAAAGACAGAGAAAGAAACACCTCTGAAGGTATTTAGAGCATGGTGCCGGAATCCTGCTCTCTTGAGCTAATCCTGTAAAGCATCTGAGTGCCCCTGTGTTCTGAACAAGCCACCCAGCTAGGAATCCTCAGCACAGGAATTTCCCTGATGATTTGGATGAAAGGGATCCAAATGCTTCATTTAATGGCAGGAAATGCCATCAGTTTTTTGTATAATTAATGTGCTCAGGGAGTGGGAGATAGGTCTAAAGATCAAATTCATTTTGAGCTTCTCCACTATTTGGGGAAAAGACCCAGGTAGAAGAGTTTTGGAGTAAAAAAGAAGCCTGTCTTTTCCGGATAGTGCTCATGCAGGACTGTCCCTGCTGCAGCTCTTTGGCAGGTGTTTCTTGAGGCTCATGGCAAAGCTTCCCTTCTGTGACCAACACACAGTTCACTCATTCCAGGGCACAGGTGTTCCTGAAGGCATCACATAAATCTTGCAGCCATTGCTCATCAGACCTACAGATATTTGCAGGGTTTTCTTTTTGCAGTGGGCTTCATTCACCTGCATAAATAACCACAAACCTAGTGTGTTCATGTTAGCCTGCCCAGCTTCAACTAGGGAAAAATATTAACTATGACTAAGGGTTCTGCATTACACTGTCTAAGTAATACAGTAAGGGAAAAAACTTCATTCCTCTATCCCACAGCTGATAAAATCTGTTTTTGCAGAAATCATAGAAATGTAAACTCCATTTGTATAACCTATAGCAAAACAAACCTTTTCTACCTTCCATCTCTCCCCACATGTATGAAGCTCATCTATCAAAGCACTAAACCCCAGTCTCTTGTCAGCAGAAGGTTCTCCCCAGATAGACCATGACTTGAACTGGCAGGAGTCACCTTTGTGTCCCTTTTCTGTTTCCACTGACTACAAGAGAGACAAAACTCACTGGGAGCTAGTCCAGCTGACCTTTCCCATGGTGTTCTGCTTCACCTGAATTCAGTGGCTGTGAATACCCTTTATCACAGAATCACAGAATCACACAACCATAGGATGGGTTGCATTGGAAGGGATCTAAAACACCACCCAGTGCCAGCCCTGCCATGGCAGGGACACCTGCCACTGTCCCAGGCTGCTCCCAGCCCCAGTGTCCAACCTGGCCTGGGGCACTGCCAGGGATCCAGGGGCACCCTGTGCCAGCCCTGCCCACCCTCACAGGGAAGAATTCCTGCCCAATGTCCCATCCATCCCTGCCCTCTGGCAGTGGAAGCCATTCCCTGTGTCCTGTCCAGGCCTTTGTCCCAAGTCCCCCTCCAGCTTTCTTGGAGTCCCTTTAGGCACTGGAAGGAGCATTAAAGTCCCCCAGAGCCTTCTCCAGGCTGAACAACCCCAGCTCTCATTGCTGAACTATCTTCTTTCTAGAGTGAGTTAATCTTAAAATCCTAAGTTCATGTGAGAATGGCAAAAACACTTTGAGTATCAAGGTAAATTCATTTACAAGACAAAGAAATAGAAATAGAAATAGAAATAGAAATAGAAATAGAAATAGAAATAGAAATAGAAATAGAAATAGAAATAGAAATAGAAATAGAAATGGAAATAGAAATCCAGTTTGTATATAACAGTACCATTGAAATGAGTCTTTTGTTCATCAGACATATGCACCAAAGCTGATACTTCTGGATATCACAGACATAAGCTGCATTCGAGATGTAGCTAAGGAAATCCTGAACTGCTATGGCTGTGTGGATGTACTGATCAACAATGCAAGCATGAAGGTGAAAGGAGCAGTGCAGAGCATTTCACTGGAACTTGATAAAAAGATAATGGATGCCAACTATTTTGGACCTATAACATTAACCAAAGGTATTTTAATTTTTTCTTCTTTTTTTGCTGTTACCACTTAAAGCACATTGACAATTAAATGGGTTAATGCTGCAAAACTCTGCTTATAGAATTCAGGTGAAGTCTAGAAGACAATTTCCAGCTGTTGGATTTTGTGGTACTTTTGCTTGCAGTATTGAAACAACCTTCATTCAATTTGTGCTATTTATACTTCAGCTGTCACTGCTTTTCACTAAATACACTCAGCTCTTTTACTTATGTGGCTCTTTCTTGTGTTTCTCTTTTTGCAGCCATTCTTCCTAACATGATCTCAAGAAGAACTGGCCAAATTGTTCTAATTAATAGCATCCAAGGGAAAATAGGAATTCCATTTCGTGCAGCTTGTAAGTTATACATTGCAAAAACGTACATTCTAATGCATAAATTGTGAGGAGTCCATGACACTCATCATAGGTTATTAAAAGTGTTAATTTGCATCCAAATTTGATATTACTACAGTATCTGGCTGAAATTTTTTTGAATTGGAACTCAATTAGAAATAGTTAAAGTGCTGCCTTTGAAATGTAACTGCTGCCTAGGAGACTTGAGAATAGGATGATAAAGAAATGTGACAGCAAATTTTAAATATATATATATATCGTAAAGCTAAAATCTATATCTGATCTATACTTGTGCATATTGATAGAAACCTTCATGAAGAATAGAGTGTAAATATAAAACATGAGTAGGTAAGAGCTACTGCTTTGTGAAGCAATAATGTTTTTAGGTGTGGGAGTTTAAAAGCACATGTAGGAATTGCTTTCTGCTTTGCTTTCCAGAAAATTTTCGAGGTCTTTCATCCCAAACTCCTAAGGAATCGAGGCTGTTCTGAATTATGATGGGAGGTCTTTGCATTAATAAAATACCAAATTAGTGGACAGAAAATATAGGAGAGATGTAACTAGACATTTTAAACTTGGGACAGATGTAAACAGAAAATTTTAGCTTGAGAGAAAGTCAGAGTGAGTGATAGGCTCTGAGTTAAAAAGTCTGTGAGACCTCAGCATTGTGACTTACAGTCCCGTGAAAGCAAATTACAGTGACGTAAGCTGTAAGGAAAGCAGCAGAAAAAGTAAATTAAAACATGTTTTTATGTCTTTGTGAATTTATGCATAAATCTATGCAGAGCCCACATCTCAAACACGCTGTGCTGTTCTGGTCTCCCATCTCAAAAGAAGTGTAAGAACAAAAAAGGCTCAAAAAGGAAGCAGCACATTGATGTGACTTCTGGACTACTCCCCATCTAGGACACAGACAGTTGTGTCAGGATACATTGTATGTGTGTGAAATCATAAAAAGCAGAAGAGCCAACAGAGAGAATTGCTACAATGCCCCTACCAATATTTATTTGCATGAAATGAAGCTGCCAGTAAAAGGGATGTCAAAATGAATGCATGGAGAAGCATTTCTCCATTCCCAGAGCCCACCTGCCATTACCTAGATATGCACAGGCTGATTTTCACTGTAAACTGAGGCAGATAAAGGTGACTGAGCACTTTGCAGCTCTGCTGCATTGAACACAGTTCTGTTTGTTGGTCAGGTTTCACATACTGTCATTTTATTCATACTGTTCTCAATAAAAAGGCTCTAAAAGCAAATAAAAAAAGTCTTGACATTGAGTTACTTTAAAATTCACTTTAGCATTAAAAATAGCTCAGATTGCTGCTGGAGGGCAAAGTCCTGATCAGTTTGCAAAGCATGAGGAGCACTGCATTCCAGCAGTGGACATGTATTTCACTCTACTTCATGGATGTGTTACAAACTGCAGAAACAGAAGGTGTGAGGACCCATCTCAGGGATAATTCCATCCACCAAAGATATTTTTGAACTGTAGAGATAACAGAATTGTCATTTCCTAACCCAGGATGTGTTATTTCTGACTGGGAATTGCAGACACGTGCTGTTTGATATGTCCAAGAGACTGCATGCACATTTGTCCTGTACAGATAATTTCTTATTGCTTATTTTAAATATGTCATATGATAATTTCACGGGATGAAAGAATTCTTTTGCATTTTGGTTAATCATTCCATGCTCATTTTCCCAAACATTGGTGCTTTATTACACACCTGCTTTCATGCAATCACGGATCTCAACATGCATATGTGTGCTTTTTACTTTTAGATGCTGCTTCCAAGCATGCTGCTGTAGGCTTTTTTGATTGTCTTAGAGCTGAAATGGAAGAATTTGATATTTCTGTCAGTACTGTGAATCCAACCTTCATCTGTTCATACCATCGCCAACCAGCACCAGGCAACTGGGAGGCTTCTATTTGGAAATGTAAGTTTGGGTGCATGAAGATTAGGCACATAAAGCAGGAGAGGCTTTTCCAGGGTAAAAAAAAAAAAA
>VXBQ01017770.1:131379-205759 GCA_013400175.1 Phainopepla nitens | reverse complement strand
TCTTCACAGAAAGAGTGGTTGGGCTGGGCAAGAGTGGAATGGGAGGTGGTGAAGTCACCAGCCCTGGAGGTGTTTAAGGAAAGCCTGGCCGTGGCACACAGTGCCATGGTTGAGTTGGAAAGGTGGTGTTAGGTCACAGATTGATGATCTCAAAGGTGTTTTCCAACCTGATTAAAATTCTGTGATTCTGTGAAATGTTCCAGATGCAACAATCTGAAGCATACATGTGATAGGAAAATGTCTACCCAAATGACTGAAACTGGAAGAGTTTTAAACAGCTTAGGCAAGACAATTGTCCTGGGAGGGGAGAATGCTAAGCCTGGGTTTGATGTGGATGGAGAAGAACCTCTGCTTCATGCAGGGCAGTTGGGCCTCTCTGCACTGTCTGAGGGATGGCAAATACAAACCTTGCAAACTTATACATTCTGGGCAATCATTTAAAATAACTGATTTACAGGAATGACACCTGGTTACTGAACTGCATCCTCAGAAGTGAAATTAGGTAAAGCCATTGCTTATAAATTAGGTTTGATTCCTTGAACATAGGGTGAAGTGACCAAAATATAATGGGAGAACCAAATATAAACCAGTTAGTACCCATAGGACCAGCCATAATCCCAAGTGTGAGGTCTCCAGTCTTCAGGACCAAGATTTACAGTCATTTGAAATACAGTTGTGTACATCATGTGAGCAACCATGCCCAGAAGACCTAAAAAAATATAATATTATAATAACATTAGAAAATGTAAATTGAGGACTTTCTTCTTCATAGTTTTCCCTTGAACTCCTGAAGAATATTTTATGAAGTATCTGAATTCTACAAAGCATTAAAAATTATTGGACATTATCATCAAGTGTATTTAATGGGTTGTGTATTTGCCACTCGCACACTTGGTTCTCATCCTCTGAAAACTTCTTAGTAGGGTAATCCTGAGGTATTATTTACAGCAGGAAAGTGTTGCTCAGCTGCATTGCACAGGACACCTTCCCCACAGTTTCCTATCGCTGAGTGGAAAGGTTTTCAAAGCCATGCAGGTTTATGCCCTCTGCCACTGCTGTAAATCAGCCAGATTTATCAGTTATGAGGGTGAGTGAAAAAGTGGACAAACACTTACTAGAAAGTACTGAAAATCATGGTTATGGAAGAGGGTGATATTGAATAATTTAATTTGCATTGCTCAGATAGAATCAAGAGTATGCTTGTACAAGAGACTGCATCTTCATTACAAATTAGAGCAACTAGATTTGGTTTATACCTACAAATGATTCATACATAAATTTAACAGCTAGGACAAATGTTCTTCCCTTTTTTAGTATTTCAATAAATTTTACTTGTGGAAATAAACAGAATGTCCAGGATAAACTTGCTGCTTCCTGTCTAGGTCTGCTTAATACTGTATAGGCCCAAAACAAATTAATATTAATATTAATAAAAGTGAAAATATTAATAAAAGTGAATATTCATGATTATTGGGAGAGGGGAAGGCTGCTAATAGTTGGCAAAACTGCCTAAGGAGTTCAATAAAGTCCACATGTCTTTCCCTGAAAACAGACATGACAGTGGATCATGGGCATTGGTCAGATACAGGAGAAATGGGGCCTTTTTTGAGCAATTAATGGAACTGGTGATAGTAGAGATTTTTAACAGCTGGGACATCTTTCAGAGAAGTGGATCCTTTATCAAGGAGATAATCCAATCACAGGCAGCAAGATCTGGTGACTGCACTCTGAACTACAGGGAGCTGAAAGAGCCATCTTCACACGTGTAAAAGTTAATTAAAAAGAAAGTTAAAAAGTTAAAAAGTTAATTGCTCTTTATTTTCCCCATTATCATGATCAGATGTTTAATGAACCTAATTTATTTACCCCAAAAAAGAGACTGGTGAACAAACTAAATATGTGATTGTGGTTAAGAGGAAAATGTATAACAAAAAAGTCTTTAATTCATAAGAAAAGGCACAAATGCATGAACACTAAATCCAGAAACAGGATAAAAAGATAAAAAATCCAGAAATCAGGATAAAAGCCCAAAATTTTGACAGAGAAATGCAACCTTGAGATTAATTTTTTGCCATCTTCCAGCTGTCTGACTTGCAAGTAAATATCATCAAAGATGCTGTCACCAAGTATAAACCACTTTGAACTCTGAACAGTCCTGAGCATATGAAGCAGAGTGGCATGTGCTCCACAAGAAATTCTAGTAAATAAATTAACTGTAATTGCTTTACTGCAACTTTCCTCAGTAAGAATTCTCTGATACAGATTGAATCTTCAGAAATCTCTGGTCCAACCTCCTCCTGCTCAACAGGCTATAAACAGACAATTCAGTTTCCTCAGACTGGACTAGGGAAAGTTTTCCAAACTTAATTTGCCTAAAATTCTGAGATTAAATAGGACTGGATTATGAAACAATACGCAAAAGATGGAAGAAAATTTGAAAGACAATTCTCTATTAGCAATTACCCAAGTACATTCTACTCCCTCTTAAAAGTGCTGTTTGAGTTTGGCTATTGCTGATTTTATACTTAGCATGTTGGAAATAAAATATCAAGCTGCTTGGAAGAGGATCTTACTTTTTTAGTCTTTTGGGAACCAACCTCACAATTAAATGAAAAATGATCTAATTAAAACAATTAAGTTAAAGATAGCAAAAGCCACAAATATAAAATTCAAAATAGACCACATTAAGAAATAATCAATTGAAAATAATATTTTCCCATTAAATTTTGCTTCACTTTGTATTGTTAACCTCTCAGTAGATACTGTAACAGTTTTGAAACTCGGACACTGTTATGAATTTTCAGATGGATGTGATTAATGGAGATGCTTAACTGTACCTGCTAACACGGTGACCACGGCAGAGAAGGCATTGATCTTCAGCCCATCAATGACAGAGCTGTAGTAGCAAATTTCTACTGACATGAGAATGTTCCCAGTCAGGAGCAAAAGCACGTAGAGAAGCTCTGCTACAATAGACAGCCATAAAACCCCTGGAAACCAAACCAACAGCACTGGTATTATCAGCAATCATTTTGTATTTTCACCATTTCCTTCTTCATTTGTATTGTTCATACAAAGTCGAACACAAAGGCTGTGAGGATGCTGTGGTAATGAGAACATCTATGGAGGACTGCAGTGTCAATGGACACCCAAAATTATAATTGTTGGAAAAGCAGTTGCAGGTTCCTGCTCCACACTTAGAAGCTTACCGTGCAAGGTGGGACAGTGTGATTCTATGCTCTGTAGCTGCCTTAAAACCACCATGAACTAAAGTTAATATAAGAAGGACCAAAGTCAATATAAAAAGAACTAAAAGTTAATATAAGACCTGTTGATATGATGGTTCTGAGTGCAGAGAGGAGCTCGCTGGAGCAGCAGACCCAGCTGTGGAGGCCATGCACACACCTACACTGCCAGTGGGTCTAATCATTCAATAAAATCTTCCCCACAGGCTTAACTTTCCACTAAACAGGATCTTGATTTTTTTGGACAGAGAAGTCTTCATGAGCCCAGACAGCCTCCAGGTTTTGCTGAGATTTATTTCTCTAGTTATCTGCTAATTCCTCTCTTTTTGGAGATCTGGTAATTACATCTTATGCAAGAAGTTAATCCTCCCATTAAAGTCTCCCAGCCTGCTGTTTGACCTTTAGCATGCTAATGTCCCACAGCCAGGAGCAGGAGGCCTTCTTGTGTCCAAATTTGCTGCAGCAAGATCTGGCAAATGATCTTCCCCAAACTTTTTTAAAAGCAAATGTGTCCTGAGACACCTGGCTGTCGATTCAAGCAGTGTTTTCACGTGAACACAAACAATCATAATTTAAAAACTGAAACACTGCTGAGACACATCCTTGGTTACCAGACACCACCCAGGGCAGGAGACAATGTTTGTGTGGTGCATAACCCCAAATGCTGGCTTTGACAATGTCTGTGGGACTTCTCTGATTCATGGGCCATTTAGACATTAAATTCTTGGGCCAGGCTATGTGTGGGTGTTCTTGGACATGGTTTCCTTCTCCAGAAAATCTGTCTCAGTAAAAAATTGTGATTTTCAGTAGGAACTCCAGATGTTGCATTGCCCAACAGTCCTGGCTGCTCCAGCTGTGAGAGTTTGCATCTTAACATTTTGGGTCAGTGAACCATGATAAGAACTGCACTGAACAATGGTGATCAGCCCTGTGTGTGAGACCCAGGGGTCAGAAATCCAGGAGGGCTGAGCCTGGTGCACCCTGAGTGTGGAACAGACCCGTTCTGTGCAGGGCAGGAGCCAATTTCCACACAGGATTGCACTACCCAGGGAGAGATTTCTGGATTTTGGGTACCTATGCTTCTTGGCTGTCTCCATCTGGCCTGCCAGTGCCTGTGGCATTTGCTGATGCTGTCCAGAGTTAGTTTCAGCTCGATGTCCACCACCAGCAGTTTTACTTGTGAGGAACTCTCAAGGCAGGGCCCAGAAAACACATCTCAATTCTGTGGGATTACACCCCCATCCCATTTATGTTTTTTTCTCACACTACAAAATTCTGTGATGCCGTTAAGGCACTGTGACAAGCTGCAGCAGGTAGAAGGAAGACTGGCCTGCTGAGACTGAGTATTTCTCCTCCTCCAAGGGTCTGAAATTTCACATCCAGGAAAAAACTCAAGTCCCAGTATGCAGGAAGGAACAAGTTTTGGTTTTTTTAATTTTTTTTTGTTTTTTTTTTTGTTTTTCGGTTTCTTTTTCTTTTTTTTTTTTTTTTTTTTTTCGGTTTTTTTTTTTTTTTTTTTTTTTTTTTGTCTGGATCAGCCACTTGTAAAGTGATTGTTCTAATCAGATCAGTGATGGGCTGATGTTTTCATACTGGGGATCAAGAGGAAGGCATGAGGCAGCATCTGCAGGAATGTTTCATAGGAAGGTGAATGTTTCTTTGAAAGAAGAGAATGGAAATGTCTCCTCACAGCTCTGAGCGAGGCACAGGGAGGGGATTCAGATTCCACCAAGGCTGGTTTGGTGCACAGCACATCTCCCTCAGTCCCCTCCATGTACAAACCTCCCAGGTGGATGTTCACACACTGCCACAGAACTGGCTGCAAATATGGAGATATGAGGAGACAGAGGGCAAAAATGTACAATTTTTGATGTCCAGTACCCATATTCAGATTTCAAAAGCCATTCATATTCAAGTGGTGTGTCTTCAGAAAGACATAGATTGATACTGTAAGTCATATGACCTTCATTTTGAAGTTGGAAAACTAAATAAAGGACAAAAAAACCTCTTTGGGATTAAAGCAAGTATTTTAAAAATTAATTAATTTAATTTAATGCAGAATACTTATATTGGTAAATGTGATCAGCAAAGTTTTGACTACAGACAAAAAATATGCATATCTACCTCGATCAGAAGCTGGAGTCAGACTGATGAAGCTTCTACATTTCTCATCTAAAAAAAAAAATAAACTCAGGATTATTTTGTATTCTGTAATGATCTAAATAAATAGATTAATAGAAAGAAGAAAATGCAAAATCTATCATATAAGCAGAAAGTGAGAAGATCAGGAGAAGCTGTTTTTAGTGTACACAGAGACCCTGGTACTTCAACATTCCCCTGGGCTTAACTAGAGAGTCCTCAGAGATTATTTCAAGGTGGAACCAGAGCCTAGAAGAGTTAGAGAAAGGCTGTGGATTGATTTCCAGGAGGTGATAGCTGTGAAAGGCAGGAGAGGAAAATTCCTTTGCAGAACTGGCAGCCTGGATGCAATTCTCCTGCTGGGGCAGAGCTGCTCTCCTTACAGCAGCAAGGCTGCTCACACAAATTCCCTCTAAGCTTCATTCCAATTTCTTCCTGTAAGCTTTGATTTTCAAACCCATGTGACCCTCTGACCCCCACACAGATGCTGTGAACAAAGCTCTCAGAATTAATTCTTCTCTGATCTGAACATGCTGGGTGCTTTTTTCCAGCTCCCGACTGCACCAAGTCAGAAAACATCAACTTCCAACATGAGCTTACAGAGCAGACGCTCAAATTACACAACCCTGGCACCCACAGCATGGATAAAAGGTGTCTTTTGGACACAAAGTTTGCTCTGATCTTTGACATTTACCCCTTAAAACTGCATAACTTACAAGAACTTCTGATAGAACTGGACCTTCAGGACAGGTGACTGCGAAAATATTTGCATTTCATATCATAGGGGACGGCTGCTTTGATTTCTCTGAAGTTCTGTTCTGGCTGTTGCTTGTAAATTGATCAGGACAATAAAGGAAAAACTTAATGTTGATCTGGTTTTCCAATAACCTGAATTTTTGAACAATGCTTGAATTTTTGAACCAGCAATTCCCTTATACAAAAAGTTACAAGTTTCTGTAATAGCACGATAATTTCATTCTAATAATATTTACATATGCAGAGTGAGACCCAATTTAATGCCATCACTTATGGCTAGTAAGTCTCCATATCATGTTTTAGGAGGATGAAAATAATCCTCTTCTGCTTTGATTTATGCAAGGTGGCATCACAGTCAGAAAGTGGAAATACTTGTGCTCAAGAGGAAATCCAGGAACTAATTTATATCCCACAGATAAATTAGTGCAAATTATTAAAAAAAAAAAATCAGTTTGCATTTTTATGTTGCCATAAGGGATCAGAAGCAATCATTTAAAGCAAGTATGTTCATTTTTGGCTAATGGAATAAAAACATTGGGAAAATAAAACACTTTCCTGTTAAAGTCATTTAACTTGCTGTTATGGTGAGTAGAATAAAAACCAAATAATCTTCATTTGTACCACAACCTGTCAGCTAAATCAAAACCACAACCGGTCAGGGTAATGTCCTTTGCAGAACTGATTAGGAATTTTTTAGGAATTGACTAGACAGTACCCTCTAAGGTGCCCTTTGCCAGAGAAGAGCAACTTTTTCAAGATACAAACACCATAAAATGCCCAGGCAACAGTGAAGCAGAGGGGAAGGCGACACCAAATCAGCAGGAAGAGCTGTGATTAGTAACTAAATTTCCATGGGTTTACTCACCTTCTTCATTTATCATTTCTTCACAGGAATACCAGATCCCAGCATGAAACTTTTTCTCCACAAACTTGTCATCTCCTGTCTCCCAGATGTACTGCACAGCCTGGCTGCTGTTGCCATCGGGGCTGTTGAAGCGGATGCAGAGATCCCCTTTGCTGTCTCCTTTACAGAAAGGTTTGGCCACTTTTCTCGTCCCTTCACACCAGTAACTGCTGCTGAACGCTGTGATGGAGAAGACCAAAGAGAGGAAACTCAGAGAAAATGCTGCTGAGGCTCTGTGCCGCCTGTCTGCCTCTGGGATTGAGGCTGGCATCGTCCACAGCTGCACCAGCAATTATTCTAGAAACTCCCTTTTGCAAATTTATGCATCTGTCTGCCTGATGAAACACCTGCCTGCCTTCACCATCCCATTCTCCATCCCTCTCAGAAAATTGTGCTAGCTTAGGAGTTTAAGACAGAGGGCAGAGATCTGGGCATGACCAGAAATCATGTGGCAGGGGAGATTAAGAATGAAGGACAGTGTTGCTTGGCAGCAGTGTATTGTGAAAGAAATATGAGGAAGTGTGACAATAAATGATAATTTTCCCCATGAATCATACACAGAACACAGAAGCATTGGAAGTACCTCAGTGTGCAATCACTAAAGTTTTATTTAAACAAACAAAACATGCTTATTTACCTTGATTGGAGGTGGAGTCAGACTGAAGGAATCTCTCTTAGCTAAGGAATAAACAAAATCTCACAGTTCCAAATGCTCCTGTAACCCTGAACACTGTTTAAATTGAATACAGCTGTGACTCTTGCTATAAAATACTCATAAGGAGCTAAAACTGGTTGGTCAGCTACAGCATTTCACAGCATGCAGCACCAGAAAGGTGACTGCCTCTGTTCAGAGTTCCACCACTGACGAATAAAAGTCACAAATTACCTGACTTTGTTCTTAATGGTTTCCTGGGTTTCCTGTCCAGTCTGCCTCCATCAACACATAACACAGGTTTTACCTAATTGCGGTGAAACATTAGAGAAAATGCTGAATTATCCTTATATGATATGTGCATCTTCTCACTTTTTTGAAATTGTATTTCTTTTTCCTTCATCTAGGAAGCGTTTCCCACCTTGACATGTTATATGTATTGTTTGTTCTGCCTGTTTGGTGATGCAAGTAAGGTATGCAAAGAACCAAAAGGAGCTGGGGTGTTAGTAATTCACTGCTTCATTTTACAACTGTGAAGTCAAAACCTGGAGAATGGTTCCACAGGACAGACACTGAAGTCCCGTGTGCATCTTCTAATGAAAATAATTTGGATTTTCAAGACAATTCTCTACCCAAAGATGTCAGAGCTGGAGAAGCAGATGAGTCCCAGCATGAAACTCAAGGATAAGAGGATAAATGCCTGCTTTAGGTTGATATGAAAACTCAGCTTACAGAGCTGGCCAGCCACAGAGTGCAAGACCAGGCAGGTCAGATCTACAAAGGCAGAGCAAATCTCACAACCTAAAACCCAAATGCAGCTCGAGCCAGGGGTAATTTTTTCCTACATCTTTGTCTCACTGCATTTTCACAAGGGTGAAACTTGTGAGAACAGGAGTGAGAGCAAGTGTGAGAGCAGGAGCAGCGGGAGGGTGGAAGGGAGGGAAATCTTTCTAACGATTAAACATTTATCTGTGTTTCTATTCCTGTGAGTAATCTGCATATGGCTGTAATTAAATATATTTTGAGGCCTGTGAAACCATTGATACCCTCTGCATAACAACTGCAGTCTGAGATGTTTCACAGAGACAGTTTTTTGCTCATGCCCTAGCAATGCTGGTACCACAACAACTTTTAAATCAATTTTCCATGCAAGAATGCTCTGTTTAATAGGAGAAATGGGTTGCAGGAGTATTTATCAGTTAGTTCTGTCTAAACTGTGAAAAAAAAGAAAGAAAATAAGGGAGAAGGAAATCAATATTCTGGACCTTCCTTCAAGCAAAGTGTTATATGCAGTGATTTTTGCTGGAATGAAGTTGTGTTAACCGAATATATGCAGGTAACAGCAAGACAGCCACGATCCACCCGGCAAGTGAAGCTTTGCAGGAAACACTGAACAGCACAAGAATTGTAGTAAAACCTAACTGCTGGTAACATGGTTTTTTGTCACATTTAGATTCTCCCTGATCCTGCACTGGCTGTGCACATTTGATCAAAAAGCCTAAACCCAACTTTTACTGAGCTGCTTTCTGACAGACGGCCGGAGCCAGCAAGCTTCCTACACAAAGCTTTTCTGAGGTGTCCTTCATTGGTTTCACGAGGTGAGTATAAATATATAGATGTGTTTTTGTGGAGCTGGATTGCATTTTGGAAAAATCACTGGCAAAATTCCTGTGGAGCTTCAAGGAACAGGATCGGCCCTTTAATGTTTTAATAGTTTTCTGACTTCTTATTGGCCAATGGACGAGCTGCAGTAAGCAGAGTTGCTGTGAAGTTTAGACTAAGCTCTCTCTGCCTTTAATCAGAAAAACCAAAACGTAGTTGGAGTTTCAGGAGACTTCCTCACTCATTTGGAAAGTAGATTCATGGAACGGTGGCATTCATAAAAGAAGACTTTTTTACTTCTTCTTTTTTTTTTTTTTTTAACACAATCGATCTATAGAGTGAAATAGCAGCATACGGGGGACGAATTTATTCAAATGGGCATGGTGATATTTTTTTCTCTCTATTCCAGCATGGGACTCTGGTCCAGGATACCTCCAGCATCTGCCAGCTCTATCATGATATTGTTTCTGGTGAAACAGGTAAGCTAATTCAATAATTAGTAATGGACAGTATAAAAGTGAGCTCCTAGCACAAAGCATTTTAACTGTCACAAACAGCATGCTTGCACCAAAAATCCTTCCAACATAACAATTTATTTTTATTACTAATGAGTCATAATAATTAGTACTACTAATAATAATTTAGTACCAATTAGTAAGAAATAATGGCTGCAATGCTGTGGTGTTCTATATTAGAACTCTCTCTGACTAGGTCATTTGCTACAATTTTATTCTATTAATCCTCATTCATACAGTGAATAAATTACGTTTACAACCGTTTACACAATCACTTTTCATGCCAGTATTGATTTGCATTGAATTATATTTGTGTTTTTGTTTTCCTACCAGAAAAAAATACTGTTATTAATCATGTTCATTTTATACTGGTTTTTCTGTGTCCTAAACCCAGATTTGATTTGTTTCTGGCACTACTTTTTAGCCTCTGATTTGTGAGCATTGAATCTCCAATTTGTGAAATCTGGCTGGTTTTGTTCTGCACCTCATCCTCATACAGAAAGCAAATAAATCTGTATAAGATTTCTACCTTTATTTCTCGTAGAGATCCACGAAACCATTTTATTTTTATTGTTTTCCCTAAATCTTTACAAAATTTGAAACGCTTATTCCTTACTTACCTTATAAATTGGAAGGTGTTTAGGTATTTAATGAGAAAATATCTCAGTATAATTCACTTCAAGGAAATTTTCATGTAGGTTTTTAGTGATTCTTATTTATTTACTAATATCAGTCTTGATTTGAATAAATTTTAAAAATAATTACTGATATTTGGTAAATTTCTATTTGACTGAATAAAATCCACACATATCTTTAGGGTACATTTCTATGAAGTATATGGGCATCAGGACAATAAACTGAAAGTAAAAATGTATTTCTGGCCACTTCATCTCCATTTTCTTGGGTTTCTAAGAAAGTTGGTTTGCAGCTGTATGTGCTGTAGAGCCCATATCTGTGTTTCTAACATTTTTATAAAGAAAAAATACCATGAGACAAATTCTTTTTTTTTTTTTTAAGGAAAATATTCCTAATATTTTTGTATAATTCTAATTGTATAATTGTATAATAAATCTAATTGTATAATAGATCTAGAGCTTCTCTGCTTAGAGCTTCTGTTTATAGAACTGAAACAGCTCTCAGATTTGTGAGACACCTCGACCAAAGCATTAGTTCCGTCAATGCTAACAGAAAATCTCCCAGATGCTTCTGTGAGATCAAAACTTTGCTAGACTAATCACAGTGAATTAATTTGTCCTACTGGTTCTCACAACTTGTTTAAAGAAATATGTGCTGTGTTTCTTTATATTTCATTTCATAAGAAAGAAACATTTAAAGGAATAACAGCCATAAATCACTATATCTGTATTTTCTAGCAAAAACCTCTATAGACAGGAAAAATATCCATCAGACTATATTCGGTTCATGGCTGAAAGAATGAATAAATATTTTTCAGCTTTTATTTTTAGGTTATGCCTAAATTGAAGGGGCTTTTTTCTGTCCATAAGAGCATAGTCTGAATAAACAGAAATATTTCATTTCACTGCTAGCTTAGTATAAAAAATTAAAAGGGTGAAATTCTGACTGTACTGTGGTCAGTTATAAAAAACCTAAATTTAAACGAGTCTGAAACCAAATATAATCCATTTCCTAAATGAAAGCTTCAGGCAGCATTTTCTTCTGCTTCCAATAAATTTCTAAAGAGTGGTGTCTTCTTGGTGCAATCTCAATAAATGGCCAGACACTTCCAGGGAATTTTAATTTAATTTCTTCATGGGTGAACTTCAGCGCAAGCAGGAGCCAGCCTGGCAGCCTGAGGCAGTTCCTTTTTTACCAAAAAACTTTCAGACAACCAGAAATTATGTCCAGTGTAGCACAAAAGATCATGGACTTTCTGAGCTTCTGCCTTGGACATTGGAGTTTAATTTTCCTGATTCAGAAGTCCTGTTTAAAGGCAGTGGCTGAATGGCAACTAAAATGTGCAACAAATCAAAAATTGGCGGAGTTCATGGGAAAGTTCCCTGAAAGTTTGTATTTCCACCATGGAACTTGCACTGTATCTAACCCAAAAACTCAGAGGATAATAGAACTTCCCTGGGATTTGTAATCACAACCTGTACCAGCTGCAGAGAGGTTTTTGTTGTGTCCTTTCAGAATACAGCCACAGGACTCACGCCACATCCCTGGAAGTCTTCAAGACCAGGTTGGACAGGGCTTGGAGCTACCTGGGCTAGTGGAAGGTGCTCCTGCCCAGGGCAGGGGGTTGGAACAAGATCTTTCTTGTCTTTAAGATCCCTTCCAACCCAAACCATTGTGTAATTCTATTGTTCTGTGACCTGGCCTTCTCTGACATGACAAAACCAGGAAAAGCCTCTGCAGCTGCAGCAATGATTTCTGTGCTCCTCATATTGCCCCAGACCAGAGATCCCCCTCTTCCTGAGAGCCCTGTGCCCCTCTCTGAAGAACCCTGGGGACACGGATGTCAGGACACAGAGTCAAGCCTGCCTCTGGCTTTCTGTTGACTCCTTTTCACTTGAACAGACACAGAGCATGAAGGTGTCTCAGCTCCTTCATTTCCCCTTCCCTCTAAAGGCTCATGCCTTATCCCACTCTCCTTGGTTTGCCTTCCAGTGGCAGCTTAGAGATATCATACCAAATCCTCATTCTTGTGACCCAGGTCCCAAGGGGAATGGCATGAACCTGGGTCGGGAGAGGTTTGGGTTGGACCTCAGGAAAATGTTTTTCACCCAGAGGATGTTTGAGCACTGCCCAGGCTCCCCAGGGAATGGACACGGCCCTGCAGCTGCCAGAGCTCCAGGAACATTTGGACAAAGCTCTCAGGGACAGAGATTGGGATCTCTGGTGGGATTGTTGGTGTGTCTGTGCAGGGCCAGGAGCTGGACTGGGTGATCCTCGTGTATCTGTTCCAACCTGGGACATTCTCTGATTCTCACAGGACAGTAAATAACTCTCTAAAAATGCAGTTCATACAGGAAGGCCTGAACAGGATGTCCCACTGCAGAAAAGACTGAAATCTCCCTGGGGAACCTGCATCAAATCCTTTTGAAGAAGGGAATGAAAGCTGATTTTCCTCATTCCCAGGCACTGCCAGCATTCTTCAGCCTTTCTCTATATTTATGTCCTTTCCCCAGGATGGAGGCCCCTGCACACTCAATAGTCATGTATGAACAGCAAGATTGCTTTTTTTAGCCTATTTTTGTTAGTAGTCCCTCTGTAAGTATCTGATGATCAATTCACAAGTTGCTGCCATTCAAGTCATCATGGTTTCCTGTTGAATATCTGTTTATTACTTCTTAGAAAACATAAACCTAAGGGGATTTCTTAGTCTTTTAGATAAACCATTAAGGACACTTGGGGCAGCGACAGCTACTCTGTGAAATTTTTCATTTTGATTAGTAATTTAAATTTTTTTAATATGTCCTTCTAACTACATTTAAAATTAATTTTTCAGGTCAGCTGACAGCTCTTAACTTTTTTTTTTTTTTGTCAGCCACTGCTCTGATTCTCTGTAGACTTGATATTTTTCGCCAGAAAGTTTTATGGTAGAAAACAAATTTTTCTCACAAGTATTTACATCAATAGTGACCAGGTATTGGCAATGTGACCAAAACAAATTTATCTCACAAGTATTTACATCAATAGTGACCAGGTATTGGCAATGTGACCAAAACAAATTTATCTCACAAGTATTTACAGCAACAGTGACCAGGTACTGGCTATGTGAGCACGCCTTTAGATTTGAGGAAATGGACAGTTCCATCAGGGAATGATGTGGAACTGCCCTTTAGGCCCAACCTGCTCCTCACTCTTACTGAGTGAGCTCCTCCATGACCGTGTATCAACCTCCTCCCCAGGAGTGGAACCAAACCAGCTGCCAGGTAGCCCCTGCGAGGTTTCCTTTGTATTTCCTTGGCTGTTTAACTCATTTGTTTATCAGAAACTGGAGTGCTCTTCCTTCAGCCAGGCAGCCCTGTCTACAAATGCGTCATCTCCAAGTCTCTGCCTCTTCAGATGGGGTTCACTGACCCACCAGTGTCTGAAGAATCTCCCCTGGCTCCCAGCGTTTGGAGGCCTGCATGAGGGAAATGTCAAGATGCTTTTTTATTTTGGAAACATACATTCCTTTCTCATGGCTGCTGTAAATATTCTCTCCTTATCTTGCAAGCCCATCCACGGAAGAATGATTACAGTCTTTCTACTTCCTCAAGCTTAAAGTGGGGTGTCTGGAAATTAGCTGAGAGACTAAAGGCAGAGTACTGAGCAGGCAACATTTTACACAGTAAAAACATGCATGAAATAGTGATCCTGCAAAAGAGCTAGCTCACCAGAGCACTGTTCTTGTTCTGAAAGTAAAAAATGTGTTTGTTTTTTTTTTTTTCATTAAAATAAAAAGAAACCATAGATTTAAAGGAACAAAGGTGAAGTTCACAGCCATATATTGTTCTGGTTATGTATCTCAGCCCTTGGCACATCACCATGTTCAGACAACATCAGCACAACCACATGTGTTAAAGGCGCTTTCAAAGAAAGGGTGTGCTCCAGACAAAAAGCAATTGACTTTTCCTGGAGAACTGAAAGGCATCTTTTAGTAAAAAGATTGTTTAGAAAACTTATGCTTTGTTAGCTCTCCAAAATTTGCTCATTAGAATCAGCAACATTTTCAACCAGTAATGAATTTTTCATTTTTAGTGACTTCCAGTAACAATAATCTTTGACTGCTTTGGCCTCTCAAAGCCCTGGTTTCAGGACACCAGGGGTTCATTGCACAGAGAGGATGGTGTTCATTTCTACGGATAAATAATGATCAAATCATCATGCTAACACTGAGCTGTAAGCAGCATCTCCCATTATCCTTTCTGAACTGCTTTGCTCCTAATAAGGCATTTCTTCACCCAAATCACCAATTTTTTTTTCATTTAATTCTTCTGGTTTTAGCCATTGCTTTCCTAAACAGCAAATATCAACTATAGCCCTCTTAAAGAGCTCTGCAGGCAGAGTGTTGTATGATAAGGATGTGTCTGTCATATTATTATGTGGGAAATCTAGAGGGCAAAGACTCTTCTCACCTGTGGACATAAGAAGAAAGCAGAGCAGTGCCCTACTGAGGCAAAAAGGGCAGCACGGTGTGAATGGCAAGTAAACTAAAATTTAAATGAGTGATTCTTAAAAAAAAAAAGGAAAAAGAGGAATAGAAAGATGTCTATGGCAGAGTTGCAGCTGCTGGTAAAATGAGTGGTCTGTGAAATGCTGGGCAGGAGTACAGCATGCACCAGAGGAAAGGAGTTAGTAGCTAAATAGCACTGCTTATTCATTACTGTTTTATTCAATTATTTTTTGCTGTACTACACAACCAGGTGTGCTTGATTATCTTAAAAATATTCTAAAATCAAAAAGCCCTTTAGACCTTTTTCACCTACCATTCCTCCATTCTCCTCTCCTCTCCTTATTGCTGTGCTCAGATCAGAATTTCTTAGAATGGAAAGAAACTTGTCATTAAGGACTAAAAGGTTCTAACTGATTTTTCTCGTGTACAGTATTTTCACTCCCAGGCCAAAGGTTCTCTGCTGGAAAAAACCACTACTGGATGGAACAAATATAAACAGGAATGCTTGAAAATGCTGCAGGAATCATCTGTAGACAGTGGTAAGGAGTTAAACAATGAAGAAATTTAGAGAGTAACACTGGCGAATATGCAAATATTGTCTTGCTGTATGTCTGTTCCTAAGTTCTAAAAGTAGAACAATTCATCTGACACAAATATTAGGCTAAAGTCCCTTGTTTATTTGCTTTTCTTTGTGGCTTTGGGATTGTTAGATGAAGAGCAGCACACCTACAATGTCTCCTCCTGAATTCATGCCTCCCTCCTTTGATTGGGTGCTCAAAGTTTTCTGCTGTTTGCCAAAGGGGACTTCATAATCTGGCATTATTTCACTCCTAAATGTATAAACTCTGCTCAGCTAGGTGTCTGTCCTCTGGAAAGGATGGCAGGGGTTTGGTTTGAGTTGTTGGAGAAGTCAAAGGTGTGGATAGGAGAGAGATGGCTGCTGTTCACCAAGGAAAGTGAAAAGGGGATCTGTGCTCTCTGTTTTGGACTCCCTGGCTATAGGCAGGCATTGAAAGCACCCTCACCAAATTTATTGGTAAATGCAGACTGGGAGGGGTCAGAAGTCAGAGCCATTTGTGGAAAATAGGGAAGGGGAAAACACAGAAAGCCAGAGAAAAGAACCTTCCATAAGTTACTGACTATGTGACTGCAGTCAAGGAGGCAAGAAGACAGTGATGAGGACTGCAGAGGGGACAAAAGATTTTATGGAAAGCAGGGAATGCAAAGCCAGTACACCTGCAGGATGGCTTACAACCAGTGCTGGCAGGAAAGAAAGGAAAAGTAGAGAGCAGCTAGACATCAACCGCCTGTGGTGAACACCTGGTGTGCAGAAAACATCAGCATGATGCAGAAGAAGATTTTATTTTGCCAGGAAATCAGAGAATGATGGCTTTGGTGGCAATTAGAACTAAGTTGAGTGACTCTGGCCAGATATTAGAGGGCAGTAGTTTGTAGTGGGTAATCAAGAGAACTACAGGAACTCAGAACTTCAGCTTTCATGAAATTGAAAAAAAATGTATTTTTCTCCTGGCAGCCTCCCCAGTCCACACTTGAACAAACAGAAATTGGGGAAAAGAACAATAAAAATGCAGCTATAAATGTTAACAGCCACACAGATCATAACACAGATGCTTAGCCTCAGAGGTACAACAGAATAAGTAAGAATGCACATCCTGTGCTCTGTATTTTAGTAGAAGCACCCCAAAACGATGCTGGTGAGATAACTCAGAGCTATCTTTCTTGCTCCATGTGTTCTTCTTCCCACACAAGTTTCTCAAAGTATTACTAAGTACTATGGAAAATAAAGTGGGATATTCTCTTCTGGCTTAGGATGAGCAAAAGCATTACTGTTTAGACAGAAGAACTTTGGTGTTATCCTAAAAGAAAGACAGAAACTAACCAAGACACGAGGGTAGCCATTAATGCATTTTATTCTATGTTGCTGTCACCTGCCTGCACCATTTCAATTCTGCATTTTTTATCTTAACCTTCAGTTCTGTGAGTAATTTGATAACTTTAAAACTGAGTTACTCAGAGATATTACCAGAGATATAACCTCTGGTAATATCTCTGGGAATAAGAGATATTACCCAAAGACTAAAAGGAGTCACTGTGAGAAACTGACAGAGGTGGTCTGAGCTGAGAACTGGTGTCACAGGGGGAAAGGTGGAATATCTTCCATTTACCAGTCTGCTCAATCTTCCAAAACTAGTGAGGGATAACATGGCTGCAACCTGACTGCTGCATTTGGACCACAGAGGCCTCAGGATCATACAATCATAAAATCACAGGAGCATAGAACACCCTGAGCTGCAAGGACCCACAAGGATCACCCAGCCCAGCCCCTGGCCCTGCACAGACCCCCCAACAATTCCCCCTGGGCATCCCTGGAGCACTGTCCAACCCCTCCCGGAGCTCTGGCAGCCTCGGGCTGTGCCCATTCCCTGGGGAGCCTGGGCAGTGCCAGCACCTCTGGGGGAAGAACCTTTCCCTGATCTCCAGCCTAAACCTCTCCTGACACAGCTGCATCCATTCCATTCCCTGTCCGTGCCTCAGCCACTGATTGGTTTTGTCAAGTCATGGAGGAAGCTCTCAGAAGAATAATTTCTGTGTCTGACTTCTTCCCTCCTCACCAAATGTCAATTAATGCAGAACCAGCACACATGGGTTCTGTCACTGTCACAGAGAACGGAGCTGTCTCTCAAAAGGAATCTGCAGTCCCTGGTGAGGTCTGACCTCGGCTTCCTTGTGATTTTCAGCAATAAACTTATCTCCTAGTGGAGAGTGTAAAGCCTTCAGGTGATGCATGGACTCAGGAAAGAAGGGCAGCTCCTGTTTCTGCATTGCACAGGATACACAAGGTTTATCTGCAATATCTTGTTACTCTGGAGTAGCTTGTGGGTCACTGATGTGGGTTTCCATGATTGTCCATTGTCTGGACAACTTTTTGTAACACTTTTATTTGCTTCTCTCCCTAGGAGTGCATTGCAATGGGACATTTGATCAATTTGTTTGCTGGCCTTACTCACCCCCAGGAAATGTCTCTGTTCCTTGTCCTTCATATTTGCCATGGCTGGAAAATGGTAATGTGAAAGTGGTAGCTTGTCTTGGAGTTTGTCCAGGAATTCAGCTAAATTCAGCTAAATTCAGCTAAAGGTGGTGCTTGTCTGTCTTGCCTCAGTGTCCTCTGAAGTGGGTGAGGGAGAAAGAGTCTCACCTTTTTCTTCCACTTCTGGACTGAGGCTCATTTTCAATGTTTATTTGCTGTTTTTCTCCCTCTGTGCTTGCCTTGTCTGCTGTAAAGCAACTTTTGCAAGATCTTGTAATCATACTGCCAGGGCTTTATTAATAGTAATAGAATCCGGGTTCAGCTTCCGGGGTCCCCACTGATCCCAGCCACGATTCCAGAGACCTGGAAGAGCCAAACTCCGTGGGGTTCCCAGCAGCCAGCCCTGCAGGGGCACAGCACACCACCAGCGAGTGCTGTGGTAAACAAATCAGCCTTGCAAGGAGCTTTTTCCTGGAGGGAATGCAGCAGGGAGGCTCTCAGGAAGCGGGGGGAAAATCCACCTTCAGGATCAAAAGTGTTGAAGACCAAACAAGATTCCCATCCAGGAATGAAAGGGCACTGCTATCAGCACAGAGCAGTGTTTCTGAATCCTGCCAAATAGTCTTTCTGAGCTGCTCTTCTAATTCCAATTGGAGGGACCAATTCTGCCCGAGCCCTTTGATTTATGGGAGACTGCTACCAGCTGCTCATCCCAGCTTTCTCCAGCCCAAACCATGCATGGTTTGTTCTTTAATATAATTTATCCCTTTTTATGCTAATAAGCAGTAAGACACCGAGTTTCTATCTAATCTCCCAAACTGCTTCTGCCAACCATTTAGAACAAACCCAGCTCTTCATAAAAAACAAAAGCATCTTGCCTCCATGGAATGAAGACTCTTCTGTCTGAATTTCTACAAAAGCAAGATTTCTGATCACGTTTCATGGATGGTTTAAGGTTTATTCCAGTGTCCAGCATTCACACAGAACTCCTGCTCCATCATAACAAACTGTGCTCCCAAAGCAATTCTCTCAGCTCTGAGCTGAGCAGAACAAGATATTCTGGTTGTTGCTACCACCCTTAAACACTTTCAATTCAAAAATGATTGAAAAAGCTCAGGTCTGATTAGAAATAAACAGATGGCAGTGGTTAAGGACAACATCAAACAAACATCAACCAAGGTCCCCACACCATTCCTCTGATGCTATGGGCAAATTCCTAATTAGTGTAAATTGGGACAATGCAGTGAAATCCAAGAAAACTTCATCAGTTCACCTCACCTGCTGAGGGGATCCCAGAGCACAGAAATGAAACACCAGCCTGCAACATCAGGTGTTACAGAGAAAGAGCATTCCCTAATCAAATCTTTGTGCAGTTTTCACGGCACAGCCTGGTCAGTGAATTACCCATCCGTGAGCTTAATGAGGAAAAATGAATAAAGTGAGATGTAGGCTTCTTTTGGATGTACTGTGTGGGTTTTCTTGTAAAAACCAGGTACACTCTGGAAATTTATTTTTGATGGATTACATTCCTATTTTGTCCTATGTACATATAAAATATATATTGACAAAGACAAAAGAAAAGTAGGTTTTATTCTTTTTCTGAGTATGGGTAGTGTAGAGTTTATTGTGGAGGTGTAAGGCAGAAATCTTTCAAACGTGTATGAAAAATGAAATCTCGATTTTGACCTTTCAACCTAAAACTCTGTTTACTTTCAGGAAGTGTAGGACATGTATACAGAGTCTGCTTGGATGAAGGGATTTGGCAAACAAAGGAAAATTCCACAGACATTTGGCGGGACAGTTCAGAATGTTCTGAGAAAAATCATTTCCAAAAAAATGTAAGTACGTTTTATATTACGGCTGAAAACTTTAATCTTCTTAATCCTTTCTTGAGTAACTGACAAAACATTTCCATTTAATACCTGCAAAGGATCTTCAGAGTTCATTTAAATTACCAAATGGAAAGCTGTTATTTTATTTATAAGAAGCAGAAGAGAAAATATTAAAGAAGGGGATTCCTGCTTCAGATGCCACAAGTTATTTTCTGTTCAGAGTCCAGTGTTCACATGTGCTGATTTTCTCCTAAGAAAATAGAAAACCACTGCAAATTGTCGAGCAAGTAAGCATCCCAGCATCTCCTGAAGTCACATTAGTCTGTCAAAGTCAGACAACTTCCCTTCTGAGCCTTTCAGCATTCAATGAGCTGTTAATTGGTGATTTCAAAGTTAGCTGGTCAGAGACTGGAGGATTCACTCTGATCTAATGCCATCCTTCCTGTATTTCTCATATTGCATCAGGCCAGGGGCTGGACTTTGTCAGCCAAACTTCTTTTGCCATGGAGCTCAGCTTAGCAGATGTCAGAATTAGGTCTTTAGGTAAGCACTATTACCACTATTTTTTACTGTCCAATACTGACCAAGTGCTGTTCCTTAATCAAGGAACATAATTTACTGATTAATTATGAAACATTATTAGTTTAGTATCTCTGTGTATTACTATGTTTTTACTAAGCTCTTTATATAGTAAGTACATGGATTTCCAAACTTTCCATTTATTTATGCAAACGTAATAAATATTCCTAAGTTCTGAGTGTTTTTCAAGGTTTGTTGCCATTCTGGATAGCGTATTTGTTTCTGCAAAGACATTTCATCTTGTGTGACAGCAGACAATTCCTTTGAAAGCTTTAACCAGCTTTCCTAATATATATGGGCTTGTACATATATATATTTGTGATATATATACATATATAGGTAATATACATATACATATATATACAATATATATAGGTATATATATGTAATATAAATAAATGTGTAATATATACACACACATATATATTCCATATATATATTTGTTTTATTTCATTGAAACCCCCCAGGATGTTGGAAATAACCCAAAGCCAGTATCATCACACATCAGAGGAATCAGCTTAGTTTCATGTGCTTTGGTGTTGCAAAATTGAAATAGGCAGGATGGTAACTTAAAATTTTCACAAGGTTTTTACCTGCTGGAATGCTTCCATGGGGCAGAGTGACTAACAGCTGGGATCCTCCTGCACCCACACTGCTTTCCCTGGGCATTTTCACCCCCTTCAAGAGAGGCATGGCTCACTGGCATCAAATTGTTAGAGAAAACTGCTGGCAGGAAGACAGTGCTAAAATCCCTGGTGCTCAGTAGTAGAACAAGAGAAACAGCGAACTCACTGAGGAAAAGACACAGGTTCCAAGAAAAGCTCTGTAGGCCAAATATGGATTCTGAAAGCCACATATCCTGTATCTCATTCCCTCTTCAGAGATGCTTTCCTTGGGCTAGAAGTTTGAATAGTTGAGAGGGAGACATAAGCAGCTAAAATAGAAAAAAGTTAGGAAAAACAAAAATGAAGTTAGGCAAATTGAAAGGAAATTTTTGCAGGGCCAGGAGCTGAACTTCAACAATCCTTGCGGGTGCCTTTCAACTCAGGATGTTCCATGATAATCTATGAAAGTATGAGTAGTTCTCTTCCTCCTCTGAGGTCTTATTTGTCATTCAAAGACATTCAAGACAGCTCTAATTCAATAATTTTTTTTTCTTTGATCTCAAGATGGAAGTCAGTCTGTTTCAATAGCTGTTGACAGAGCTGACTGTCAGAAGTGTGCAGACACAGCTGGTCAGTAGCTGTCTCCAGGCCACACACACACTGTGAGCAGGTTCAGTGAGTTCTCTCTGCAGCTGTTAACCCACCAGGCCCCACTTGGTGCATGGAATCATGGCCAGGATCAGCTGTGATTGGGACTGTGAATGGTGTTTGTGCAGGAGAAATCTGGGAATAGTCTGGGAGTGCCTTTGTATTTAAAAAAAGACTCTGGGTGCAAGTGTCTTTGTCATACTCTGATTTCAAAAGGCAGTGCAGAGAGCAGGGATCAGAATCCTGCCCTGGCTTCTTGAAACTCAAAGGTGATCCCCAAAGTTTCTGAGCTGTGTTTCTGCTCTGCCCCTCTGCCTACATAACATATTTTTCTTCTTTGTTCCCAGGAAGAAGAGCATAAACTACTCACTACATTACAGCTGTTATACACTATAGGATATTACTTTTCTCTCATCTCACTGGTATTAGCTCTGCTTATACTTTCTTTACTCAGGTTAGTATAAATTCATATGCATTTTAAATGTACAGAGCCCTGTCCTCATGTTCTTCTTTTTATGAAATGGAAGTTATTTAGTTTCCAGTGTTCCAATACCTTCCAGCGTTCCAGTGCCTGAAGAGGCTACAAAAAAGCTGGGGATGAGCTTTGGACAAGGGCATGGAGTGAGAGGACAAGGGGGGATGGCTTTAGGTTGAAGATGGTAGATTTAGATTAGATATTAGGTAGAAAGTCTGTTCTGTGAGGCCCTGGAACATGCAGAGAAATTGCCCCATTCCTGGAAGATTTTAAGGTGAAGTTGGATGGGCCTTGGAACAACCTGATCTAGTGGAAGGTGTCGTTCCCCATGGCAGGGGAGACAGAATGAGACGGGCCTTAAAATCCTTTCCAACCCAAACCATTCTGTGAATAACTTGTATTTTCTAAGGAACAATGCAAATGCAATTTCTAAACAGAATCCATTGACGGCAACAATGTGAATACAACAGTTGTTTTGCTGGGTTTTTGTTGGTTTTTAAAAATTTTATTTCTGCAAATCAAATATATTCCAGAGGATTCATACATTATTTTTTCTCTCACAGAAAACTTCACTGCACAAGAAACTACATCCATATGAATTTATTTGCATCCTTTATCTTGCGTGCTGCAGCAGTTCTTATAAAAGATTCTGTATATAACAATATTTACTCAAAAAGACCAAATGATGAAACTGGATGGATATTGTACCTCAGTCCAGAGGTAATGAGTTAGTTCATAGCTAATAGTAAATGTGTGCTTCTAGTGGACATAACAGTTACACTTTTGGAAATTTCCCCTAGAGCATCAAGTGTTGAGTTGTTTGTAAGTTGAGCTTTGGATGCTGAAATTTTGTTGGTAAAAGTTGGGATAATCAGGATGCAATCCTGATTGTAAGAGACTTATTTAAAATGAATTGAAAGAGCATATTAATTAAGTGTAATATTTAGAAACAGCCACTTAAGCAAAACAGCTCACACCTTGTAGCCTTTAGAAAGAAATCTCTGCATTTATTTGGCACTTATTTACAACATCTCATTTGTGACCACTGTGAATAAATTATTCTTGGATGTTGCTGTAGGAATAGAGCTTGCCCACATCAACAAGGAAAATTATCTGCAAGATGTTAATGATGACTATTACTTTAACAGCTAATCAGTAAAAACTCTCACATGCAGACCATGACATCTGTATTTACAATGACATCTGTATTTAAAATGACATCTATATTTACAGTGATTCCTGGTCTCTCATTCCTACAGATTGTAATCATTTGCAGGACTGCCCAGTTTTTCATGCATTACTTTGTTGGGGCAAATTACTTCTGGCTATTAGTAGAAGGAATTTATCTGCATACATTATTGATAACTGTGGTGCTCTCTGAAAGAAGACTGCTGCAGACATACATTGTGATAGGATGGGGTAAGTCCAGAACTGTTTCCAAGCACTGGTTATGTAGTGCTTTGCTGAGTCAGTGGAGCATATTTTGTAAAGAAGGAAAAAAAATCTGAATTCTGTTTTAGTCATTATTTTGAAGCCAGCAATTGTGAATGGAGATATGTCAGCAGTGGTATGCTGGCTGCAGTTCAGCTTGAGCTGCAGCTACAGGAAATCAAGGAATAGTTTCATAAGAAAACAGATGCCTGGTGGGCAGAACAAGGAGAAATTTCCTTATATTGGGCTGTATATTGTCATCACTGAATATTATGGAACTACCAGCAACTTCATTTCCTCCCTTTGTAATGGAGCACCTCTACAGCAAAAATGCCAAGTCATCAGCAATTTGCATGTCTATGCTCCCCCTCCCAGCTCACCTGAAAGTTCTAAGGTGTGCTTTAAGTTAGGAGACAATCTCAAACAATCTCAAACACTGTCAGGTCTTACATTTCAGGCATTATTCATGAAATAAAGACAATTTAAAGGTAATTACTTTTGGGGATCCTTCTCACCATCCACACCTGGATTTCTCTGTTCCCTCTCATGTTCCTCTTTAAAGGACCCTTGGCTGTATGAGCTCACAGGTTGCTGATGAACCAAGATCACTGTCTTTCATGTTTTTTTAGTGTTGTTTAATTCTTTCATCATCTCTAAATCTATTCATTGCTTGATCCCCAGCTTCTTGGCACAGGGATCAGTCATTTCATTCCTTGTTCTAACTGCAATGTACAAGTCTGTTAGGAAATTTACTCCCTACCAGAAGGGTATTATTACTATTATTATTATTATTATTATTATTATTATTATTATTATTATTATTATTATTATTATTAATAATAATAATAATAATAATAATAATAATAATAATAATAATAATAATAATAATGATTATTTGCCTCTTGGTCCTTGTCCATTGGTCACATCATATTCACCAATTTTCTAAAGTCTTTCCCCACAAATTATCTTTATTTTTTATTTATATTTATTCCAATTACTGCTAAGATGGGAGATGTCTTACAGACATTTGTAGTACCTCTGCTGCTGAGGCATCAGGGCTGACCCAGGGCTCTCACTGATATTTCCTCAGCTGCTGCCCAGGAACTGCATTTGATAACATCACCTTTCCTCACCAGACCACCTCCTGTCCCCCTGGATCTACAGTTCTGTTCCCAACTGCTCCATGCCCCAATTGTTCCTGCAGACCCTCTTTTTGCACCTACAACCATCTCCCACCCAAGTGAGACCCCTTTTAACTCTTTCCCCCTTTTACCTACTCAGAAATCTGTTCTCTTGGAGAGTGTTTTGTTTCTGGCCCCTTCTCTGGGTTGCCACACTCCAGCTTTCTCCATGACCTTAGTTAGTGTCCCAGAATCCTGAACAGTCCCTATTCTGGTCCCAGAGACCCGCACCTCCTTTAATTTCTGCCACATCCACCAGAAAACCCTTATTTAGTGTGCTACTGGGCTGAGAATTCAGTGGAACACTGCTTGTAGCTCATGATTTGAGACTTGTGCTTTCTCATTTGTAGTCCATTGGAACAGTGCAGTAATCTTTTACTTTGGGGTTTTTTTCAGCCTGCAGTTCATGATCTCCAGGAAGTGTTAGGGACAACAATGGGGGGATTGGGATTCTCTTGGAGGGGTCCAGGACAACAATCTTTTGTCAGCTTTTTAATTAACCAGGCAGCATTCCAGCCCTTCACTGAAAACCCCTTTAAAGTTCAACAGCTGTGCCCAAGGTAGTCTGTGAGGCCTCATGTGCCAATTACTTGAATTCTCAGGGTCAGAAACTTAGAAGATTTCAGCAGATCAGCAGTGTGTTTATGTGTGAATGTCTGATATGTTTCATCAGTCTGAAAATGCAAGATTCAACTATAGCAGGTAAAGTCATTTTGTATTTGAACTGCAAATGTGGAAAGCCAGAATGAAGTTGATTTTTGTACTTTCTAAGTAGAAAACTGAAAAGCACAAATCTTTGCCCCACACACTTGTACAAGCTTGGCTGGAATAGACTCTTCTTTTCTTTTCAGTTGTTCCAATCCTGTTTGTGGGCCCTTGGGGAATAAGCAGATCCAAACTGGAGAACACTGGGTAGGTTATTAAATCAAATGTCCTTTGGAATCCTGACTTTCTGTTTGCTTGGCTGAAAGTCCTTGAAATTCTTGACACAAGAACTGACCAACAAATTATCAGATTATACAGCACCTATTGATACTTGTTACATTTTCAAGGTTCCCTTTAGTACTTTTACATTTAAAAACTTCCAGTTCTCCGATTTGTTTATACACTGTTCCTGAAATGTTCCTCCATTTGCATGAAGCAAATTGTGTGCACCAGCATCTTCATCCTATCAGTCAGAAGAGGAGACCAGTGCTTTCCTTGGAAACCAACTACACTTTAATTCATATTCACTGCCACTTTTTCAAGCAAGAAAGAAAATTGTAATGGTGGCAATGGCAAAACCTGAGAGTCACTGAGAGCTGGCATTTGGTGAGGGCATCAGTGACAGTAACATGCTCCAGTTTCTGGTCTTCAGTGATGCTGTTGGTGACATCACATAAACTTTGTGGGTTTTGTATGAAATCTTTTGTTCTCCTCTTATTTTTTTGTGGTTTTTAGAGAATTTTATCTGCAACGCCAACATGGATAATAAGCAACATCCAAACCATAATTACAGTCTTACAGAGTAGATGTCATATAAATTATAAATGACAAGCCAAGATCCTACAGAACCTCAGGCTAATTAGCAAGAAGAAATAGGACAAATCAGAAGGTTAAAGCAGGAGAAAAAGAGACAGCTTCAAGGAAACAGTATGCATATTTTTTAGTAGATAAGAAAGACGGTCACAATTCCCAGTTTACTCATTTCCAGTCTCCAGTTTCAGTCAGATAATTTACATAGGATTAATTCCATTATGAAGGTTTGGTGTCGTATTTTGTGGATTCAAAGACTGAGTTTGCCAGGCAGTTCTGAAGTTTATGGTCTAGAGAAACCTTTATCAACATTCATGTGGAAAGATCTTCGGAGTTGTTGATGAAACTCTTCCTAGTTTTATTCCGTTTCTTTTGGGGACCACCTGAAAAAGCTGAACGCCACCAAATTCCTTTTGAAATACATATACTAGTTATGTGAGCATTCTAACTTTTTTTTCCTATGAAAATAATTACACTTTAAATTATTCTCCAGGTGCTGGGGAACAAATGAACACATGGGGATCTGGTGGATCATCCGAGGACCAATGTTGTTTTCCATTGCAGTAAGAATTATATAACCTGTATTTTTTTTTTTCCCCTCCTTGGTCTTTGTAATTAGGGCCATTTTTGTCCTTCAAAATTTTGGAACAAGTAAGATACAGTTTCCTACCACAGAAATATCAAGGGAGACATAAAGTGACAGCAGGGATAAAGTTTAGTTCAAAAAATGAAGAAGCAGGGTTCTGTATTTAAAAACTGAAGTTTTGTACTGGAAGTCCATGTATCAAATTATATGTCAGGCTGAATAAGGCAATGCTAAGTTACTCAACTTTGTATATTTAGTATGTGACAATAACCTGCTTGTATTCCAGCCCCATCCCAGCTGCATTCCACTTACTTGGTGGCAGGTTTTTGCAAGTGTTTAATATCAATTTTGCATTTATTTAGTAGTTAACTGATTAGTGTCATAGCTGTAAGTAAACCATATGTATTTTCTTTCAAGGTTAACTTTGGCATCTTCTTAAAAATTCTCAGAATGCTGATTTCCAAACTGAAAGCTCAGCAAATGAGCTTCCATGACTACAAATACAGGTATGTAACAAATGACTCAGAAGCCCTGGCCCCCTTTTAAAAGCTTTGTCTCATCAAAAACTTGTTAGTTTCCCCTAAAGATGTACCTACCACTGCCAGGTGTAATAGATATTCAGAACAGGGGAAATAGATATATTCTGAATAGATATTCAGAATAGAAAAACAGGCTCCACAGACATTTCCCATCTGAGAGCCAAAGGCAGAGCTGAGTTCTGGGGGCATTTTCAAAAGGCTTTTCAGTGCAGTGAGATTTCTGCTCTCAGGTATCTCCTCTCACACCTGTGGCCCCTGCTGCTGTGACACATTTTTCCCTTTGTCACCAAAATTCAGGAAGAAATAGAAAAATCCTCTAGCATAATGTCTGTAGCCTGACAGAGAATCAGGCATTACTTTATTCTGGCCAGGATGTGCTGTGGAAAACATTTCATTTACACATGCCTTTTAACTAGAATTTCCAGAGATTTATGCATACATTATTCTCCAAATCACAAAGCTGCTACTACCATTGCTAAGTCAGAATATTGAGGGCACGTTTTTTGAATAATTTCTTTGTCTCTGAGCTTTTGATTTTTGGCACCAGGGACATTTAAAAAATACAATAACCAAACATTTTCTTTTTAAGATTGGCAAGATCTACACTTGTGCTTATTCCATTGTTGGGGATCCATGAATTTGTATTTACCTTCATCACTGATGAACAGGTGGAAGGACTTTCAAGACATATAAGACTTTTCATTCAGCTGACAATGAGCTCATTTCATGTAAGTACTGCTTTGCAAGTCTTATTTCTAGGGTTCATAGATCTATGTGCATTTGGTGCTCACCACAGTTGGAATGAATTCTGATTTAATATTACATCCCAACCTAAAATGTCTCTAAATACACTCCTGCAGTAACAAGATAAAACACTCACAAACTGCATACTCAAATATGATAGTCCCAAACACCAAAAAAAGGAGTCTGACATTTTCAGAAAAAAAGGTGTCCTCTGGTAACAGATAACAGTTCATCACAGACTCCTGAAAACAGGATTAAAATGTCCCATTTAAAACAGTCCTAGCCAAAATCATAACCTTGAGAATGTCTGCCTCATCCAAGGTCTGGGCTCCATCTTTCTAGAGGATATTTGTTCACCTTCTCTGCAGAGTGACACTGTGCACTCCTGGGTGTACACTCACAAAAGTTCTGTACACCTGCATCAATTCTTAGTCAGTTTCAGGAGAAAATTTGTCAGAGCCCCAACATGGATGGAACACAAAAATGGACCAGCATCTGCAGGTGGAAAAGAAGGTTCTCACCCACAGAGTCAGGATTGTTTTACAGATGCTCAGGCACTTGGCTCCTCTTCAGGCCCCTGCCTTGGTTCAGAGTGAGGAGGCAAAAACCCGAGGTGAGGAAGGGAGTGTGACTGGGCAACTCTGCCCTCAGATCTCAGCTGCCACACTCTGGGGTAAAGGAGCCACTCTCAACTAAAACAGACAGTTCTAAGTAGTCCAGATTCCAGGTGGGCTGGTACTGGAGCTCACTCCAGTGATTCTCAGGTGGCTCCTCATGCACAGGCACAGGATGTGCTTCCCTGGAGCTCTTTTGCTCTTTTCCAAGCCAGAGAACTGGGCACTGGCACAAAACATTGCTGCCTGCCTCTGTCTTGAGCTCTGCAGCCCTGCTAAGTAATGAATTTTTCAGATAGCATGGATGAACCTGCTCAGTAAAGTTTTCCTTTACCCGCATCTTTCTGCCTTGATCTTCCTGGGGCACCAGGACAGCAATTTCCAGATCTTTATTTGCTGCAAACCCCAGTAATCTCTCTGGCTCCAAGTGGCTGCTTCTCTTCCCTGCTCTGACACTGCTGCCCTCTTCTGCAGCCTGAGGCAAAAAGCCCTCAGAGCATTGCTGCACTTTTCCCACAATTTATGATGATCCTGGGTTTGAACCTTTGCATGTATGCACCTGTGCTCTGGTGTATGCATGCATCAGTGTTTTGACACTGTTATTGAGGCTATACTTTAAAATTTCCACCACAGCTTGAGGGGAAAAATGTCCTGAGTGTCAGCAGAGAATTCCTGGAGAGCCACAATCCCAAGGAGCTTGCTGACATGGTGTTCACAAAATCACAGAATTATTTGGGTTGGAAGGGACCTTGATGCTGGAGTAGAAGTTCCTTGGTTAGACATATCCTTACTTGGAGAGGTTGCAGTGCCTAGATGTTATTTTAAAATCATTTTAAGTGAAGATTTTATTTACTGGCTTGTACAAAGAAATCTGATATATAAACCAGCTTACTCATCCTTGCTAAAGAACACAAACTTCATTCCTTTTAGAGAAACATGCATGTGCTTGGCAGCATGTCATGCTTTAGAAGCAAAGCTCCATTAAAAAACACCCAGAGATCTCAGCCAATGTTTATTGCAGAATCTCATTTTTAGCTGCAGCATTATTTATGAGGGGATTAGCCAAAAAGCACATAAACTGTACCCAATTACATTTGTTTAGTCTGTAAATCTTCTCAGTAGTTTTAAAAGGCAGTTAAACTGTTTTGTTAAAGAAAAACAATTATCCCTGGGATCTCAGCTGAAGGTTTAACTCAAACATTTTCAAGGAGCACACAATTAAATTCTAAATAGGAGTTCTGTTGCAGGTATGATGCTGCTTTGCTTTAGGAAATAGAGCAATCTAAACATCTTGGCTCCCCTGTGCATAGAAATTGTTACTATCAGGAAAAGTCACTGCTTTCTTGTGGAAAGAACCCAGTTATTTGATGAGTAATTGATCACATTGCAACTGTCATTAGAACTAAAGAACAACCGTGAGGCTTGCATCTGACCTTTCCTATTGGTTGTTAATGAACATTTCTTCTGAATTTCTGATCTTCCGTTTTCACTCACACTGGGATAATTCTGAAAACATGTATTTGAGAAGTCACAACACATTGGGAATGTTTCTAAGTGTGAAAATCAATTTACTGGGAGAAAAATGAGTAAGCATTAAAGAAACCAGGATATAAAGTGAACATCAAATATAAATAATCAGCAAAGTTTTCCACCTTCTGGTGTGACTTTACTGTGCTCTGATCCTGCAGCAGCAGTGAATGAGTTTCCCAGAGGTGTTTACAAACTAAAATCAGCCCAGGGAGGTTCACACAGGCAGCTCCTGCTCTTTCTCACAGTGCCTATCACCAGGCCCAGGAGTGTTGTTTAAATCCTGTTTCTGCTTGCAGTGCCTGTGAGGCCAAATTTAGAGTTCATACCCATAACAAAAAACCCCCCCAAACCACCCAGCAGAGTAATGAACTTTCTACCCCCCAAAAAAGAGAGCTGCCTCCAGGAGCAGGAAAAGTTCTGCATAAAAAGTTGCTTTGTAAGCTAGTAAATTTGTATTTCATATATTTTAATATATTTTAATATTTAAAATATTTGATGAGACTACATTATATATTTATGTGATGTAGTTATTATGTTACAATTTGTACTCAATATCACCTATTATTAACTCTATTAACTGTTATTAACTCTATTATTAACTCTAATTAACTATATCTTCCTACCATAACCCAGGTGAAGCATGAAAAATGATAGAAATAAAATACATGGAGAAAGCAATTCCGTTTGCTGTTTCTCCTGTCCCCATTTCCACTGGGGAGGCAGATAAACTGCACATATGCTTGAGGAATTAATGACTCTAAATAATTCAGGACTGCTAGAAAATTAACAGCAGGCTCAGAACGCTATTGGTTAATTCTGGGTATAATGAAAAATGTTGAATCTTCTGTGTATGTGAATTTCTTTTTGAGTTTTTGTCTGAGCAAAGCAAAAACATTTTTGGAAAAATGTGAGTGTGGGAACAATTGAATGCTGTCAACTGAATTGCACCTTTGTAGCTGTGATATAAATATTGCCTTGAGACTCAGAGTATTTATTCTCTTAATCAGAACTTGTGTCACAGCTGCCTTTAGACACACCAAAAAAGGGCATTTCCTGAAGCAGTGGGAATAAATCTGCATGTGTGTGAGGCTGAGATGCAGCCTTTAAGCTGCTTTAGCCTGAGATCAAACGCAGACAGAGAGAGGCAAATGGAAATATTAATTTTGGGGTTGGTTTAAAACAAGTTGTATCTGTAGGATTTTTTAAGGTGTTTATCTAAATCAGTTTCAAAGGAGAAACAGCAATTCCAAATGGCCATAACACTCAATATAGCTGAACTTTGAACTAAAACTAATCATTTAATATAGAAATAATTTGTAAAAAGGACTCAAATGAGATCTCAGTAGAATTATTCACAAACCTAACAAGCATATGAGAAACCAAGCTACATTTTTTTTATTTCACCACGTTTGGAAACAGCAGCAGTCACAGTATAACAGTATAGCAATAGTTTGGAAAAAAAAAACATGATGTGGTAGCAAAATGAAGATAAACCTGGGTTTTATAGTCTACTCTTCAGGATTTGCACAGAATGTGCCCTGCACTTGCCAATGAACTGCACAGAAACAAGTGACTGGGTACTTCATGAATTTATAAATGCAGGCAGCTAGTTTCCTTTTTGAACATTAAGGAGCACTGTTTATATTTATGGTTTTAACACTATTGTCACCTTTAAATTATAGCTTCAGGTATTTCCTGCACACTGACTTTGCTCTCACTCCCTTTCTCTTACAGGGTTTTCTGGTAGCAGTCCTCTATTGCTTTGCTAATGGAGAGGTAAGACACAATGCTGGGAGAGAAGTTTTTAGTTCTTTAGTAAAGTATATTAATGACACCAAAAAGGATGAACACAGTGACCAGCTCTGCTTATTGAGAGCATGTGTGCATTCTTTTGAGCTGGTAAAATTGTTTTGAGTGAAGAGAACAGCAAGAACTACCACAGGTTTGGACTCAAATGCAAATTATTTCCACGGAAGGCTGAGTGGTGATGGCACTGTGGAGGCAGGGATACTGGGGTGTCTGAGATGCCATTAGAGGCTTTTGGTCACCCACCTGAAATCACTCCTTTAATCAGCTGGAACCCCAGACTCTGTGGTGGGTCAGGCTGAACCCTTTCTGAGTTTACCCCTGAGCTCCATGTGAAGTGATCACCGTTGGAGTTCTTCATTATGTTAGACAGATACATGTTGAAAAAATAATTCCATAAATTCACAGAATGAGTTGGGTTGGAACCTTAGAGCTCATCTCACCCCCACCTCTGCCATGGGCAGGGACACCTCCCACTTCTCCAGGCTGCTCCCAGCCCTGTCCATCCTGGCCTTGGGCACTGCCAGGGATCCAGGGGCAGCCACAGCTGCTCTGGGCACCCTGTGCCAGCCCTGCTCACCCTCACAGGGAAGAATTTCCTCCTAACATCTAATCTAAATCTATCTTCTTGTAGTTTAAAACCATGCTTCCCCTTGTCCTATCATGATTTGCACATGCAAAAAAGTTTGTCTAGCTTTTTCATACGTCCCCTTTAGGCACTGGAAGAGGCACTAAGATTTCCCCAGAGCCTTCTCCTCTCCAGGCTGAACAACCCCAGTCCTCTCAGCCTGACTTGCAACAAGCTACCTTGAAAAATGGTGCTATCTCAGTTAATTTTAAATGTTTTCTAAGCTGAATCTCTCTGTCTGTTCTCCCTTACATTTGGCCCAAATGCAGACTGCCACTACTTGGAATAAACAGGCACTTATCCAGCATCAGGACACTAAAAAGCTCAGCACAGAAAAGAGGCACAGGACACACTCCACAGACACAGCTATAGGGATCTGGACACTTCCTAAAGACACCAGTGAAACAAACAGATGGGGTTTATACAGAGGGTAGGCCAGATGTTCCTAATCAAGGAAATCTGCAGTAATTTCAGAACTACTTATATAAAAGAGTGATGCCTTGGAGTGGCTGACTAAAACAGGAGCTAGACAGTTATGAGAATAAAGTGGATATTTATTAAAGGCCTTCAACAGGTACACCCTGGGCAGTCAGAAACCTCCCAGAAAGGCTACACCCAGATTGGATGACGGTCACAAGTTTTTCAGACAGAAATAAGTTTGGTCCATTTACATATCAGAGGTCAATCCTCCAATTAAAGCTTCAGGTAATGAAGTAATTTACCCCAAGTTTTCCCCCCAATTCACTTTTGTTTACATCTCTCAGGGCCTGAGACAGTCAGATGTCCTTGAATTTCAGGCCTAGAGAGGAATTGTGTTGTCTGACCAAAATGTGAAGACAGTAGCTAGGACTGTATATGCAGTTTAGAGTTTTACACTTAAGAATTGCATGATTACAAATATATGAGAAACATAAAAGCTAAAATCCTAAGGCATTGAGAGAGCTGGCACTTGTCTGAACTAGAGAAGTGCTTGTCTGACATTTGCAAAGGGCACAGAATTGCAGCTCTCATCAGCTGTCAGAAGTTGCTCTTTTGGCCTTCAACCCCCTGGTCCAGCTGAGCTCTCAGGCCAAAGCGCTGCTGGTTGCAGGCAGGGGAAGAGCCTGCTCTCCTGTGCAGTGCTGGCTCCTGGGCTGCAGGCAGGGGGACACCCAGTGCTGAGGATTTCCACCAGGCTGCCAGATAAACGTTTTAACAAAACAAACCAGCTACACCAGCAGAACACTTGAGTAAAGCTGCATGGTCCTCGTTTCCACAGCCCCCGGGCTTTCCTCCTCCTCCTCCTCCTCACTGCAGCAGACTGCAAACAGGGCAGTCACTTCAGCTCTCTCACACATCAGATTTGCAAAGGAAAAACTTTCCTAAGTCAGGGTGAAGAGGCTGGACTCTTCAGATTAATTTAGCAAACAAATCTGTTGCTACCCTACAAGCACCAGGTGCAAGGAAAACCCCAAAGGGGCAGGAAGCTCGGCACTTGGCAGTTCCTCTCATTTTACAACTCGTATTTGTGTCAGTGAACTACAGGCTGCTCACATGCCATTACCAATGACTATTTTCTCCTCCCCTCAGGTGAAAGCAGAGCTGCAGAAGCAGTGGTCCCGTTTCCTGCTGGCAGATCCCTTTGGCTGCAAACTCTGCTTTCTCGGGGAAAACATAAAATACCTCAGGAAATGTTCACAGAAACGGAAAAAACAGCACCTCAGCAGCAAGCACCACTTCTGCCTGGAGGTCAGCAAGCCCTGGGAGGTGCAGCTGCAGCAGGTGCTGGGCAGGCAGAGGACAGAGGCCAAGCCAGGCCTGCCCCAGATGAGCATGTCCGACAGCAGCGAGGGAGAGGTCACCACCGGAGAGACCACCGAGGAAGTCTTTGAGGAAAGTGAAATTTAGGAAGCTGTCCTCTGGGACAGCACCTGCCAACAGCCAGTGCTGGGAAAGATCTCTCACCTGCAGGCTGTTCAGAGCTCTGGGATGTGCAGGGCAAGGACGAAGCACTTGAAAGTTGAAACCAAACTTGAGTTTTCTTGGTCTGAGAAAAACATTTATCTGGATGTTGCTGAGCTGTGTGGCTGGGCAGAAGAGGTTTCCTGGATGGAGCATTTTTGCTTTGAGCTGACATTTCTGCTTCTGTGATGTACACAAGGAAGCAGGATGAACTCTGGAAATGAGTAGGCTCTGGAGACACATTTTGTCAGCTTCATCCATATGTGACTGGCTTTGAGTCACGTCATGAGAAGTGCTTATTTTTTCATAGGAGTGGTTCATAAATAGAGAGATGTGTGTGGAAGACTCCATCCTTCACAGACTGAAATCATATCCCATCTTAAGAAAACCACCCCAATTTTAGAACAAATCAGACCAAACATATATATATAGGTATATATATAAACCCCAAAAAACAAACCTGGGAAGAACCAAGCTTTTGCTTGCATTTTTGAGCAGCTTCACTTAAAGTTTAGTGCTAGAAATGTCATTATGAGATGAAAACATCAAAATACGTTCATGGAATGGGCCCAAATGAAATGTTCTGATACAATTTTTGTTACCTTATTTTTTTTTTGTTTTTTTTTTTCTTTTTTTTCCACAAGCCACTGTGACTTCTGGTTTGCCCTACACGTGTCCTTAATGCCAAAACAGCTCAGTGGTAAGTGCTGCCTCCACCTTCCTCCCAGGAGACAAAAACGGATAAAGATTTGGATAAATGGGACTGGGACAGCACCAAAAGGGTATTTTGAAATCCTTCTTCCTCCATTTAACAAGAGCCATGGTGAAGTTTCATTTCTCACATCAAAATCATCCACAGACCTATGAAATGCAATCAAGTTTGTTAATACTCTATGATCCAGCTTATATAACTTACCAGTGCTTTCATGATTATTTATCAGGCTACAAAGGTTTACCCATGCAACCTGTGGCATTTATACTCTTTTATTGCAAAGAACAGATCAATTAATTGACTAGCACTAGTTCAAGAACGTAGTTCTGGCACTTAAAAAAAGTATTTCTTTTACAATTCTATCCATGTTAACCTATTTAATCAATAAAAAATTGTATATTTCAGTAATATATTCAACAGTAAATATAATAAACTGTAAATGTTTGATCCATTTTAAAATAATATATCTGCAGTTTTTGATTTTTTTTTTTTACTAGAATGTGAATTCTGCTTATATAGAATTTTACTGCAGTGGATTTCTTCAGCAGCCACTGGAAACACCTGACACCACACATGCACACATTTTGTCTTCCTCAATTTAAACCAGACTGATTTCTTCTAGAGGCACTGTTTAAGACATTAAAGAGATTGAAGTGATTTAGAAAGTGTTTCACTTAGGTGTTAAAAACATTGAAACTGTAAGATTTTATGGCATCTTAGTGAAATAGGTTAATTTTTAATTGAGTTTTCAAGATTTTTCATATGGTCAAGAAACCAATTTTCTGTGTTTTGAATAGCAGTCACTCTAGGTGCATTTTCTTCTCTCTATTATGTGTTTGGGCTTTTTGCCTCTTTAAGTTTATAAAAATCAGCTCTTGTTATATAAGCAGGTGCTGTTGGCCTGAGGTCTGATCAAGACAAAAACAACCATGGATTCCTTCAGAAATCACATTTGTAAGTAGATAACAGCAAGAATACAGCATTATTTATTTTACAGAATTATTACACGCTCAATTCACACATGTCAGTCAGAGTCAGGAATGGCTGGCTGTCCTCCTGGGAACCTGAAGGTCAAGAATCCTCCTGGGATTTTCCTTCCACCCTTTGTGGAGCCCCTGGAGGGACACTGAAGCCTGGTGAGCTGCTAAAGGCACCTGCAGCAGCCAGGAATGCTACAAGTGCACAGACTGGACACACAGAAACAGAAGGACAAGAAATAGGATCTTGTTCTGACAAAACAAGGGTGGAGGAGACAGCCTGACCTAAACTGATGTTTGTTCACAGGTGGTATTTTATGTAAATTCTGTATCTAATTTGCCCACTGATTAATTATCAGGCACCAGAAAGTTTAACATTCCCCCAGGGGTTTATGCTGGTAACAGGTCTTTTTATCAACTGGTTTCTCACCTTTACTCCCCAGATTTCCACTGCCTTAGGAGGGACTGCCTCTCTGGTGGGAGATAAAGGCTTCCACAGTCCTGAGTCTGGCTCTGCTGAGTCAATGCATTCAGTAAGACAAGGTGTTCTGTTAATCCTCAGGACACCAGAGACAACCACGCCCAAACCTGACTGAGCTTTGGAGTGGTCTTTGCCAAGGATTTTGCTTTCTGTCAAAACTTGCATAAAAAAAAAAAAAAAATTGCATTCCAGAAATTGCCTAGAATAGCCTGTGGGGTTCAGAAGGGCTTTGCCATGAGATGTGGTGTGATAACTGATCTGATATGTAAGGTTTATTCCATCTCAGTAATCTGTTGTGAGACAGGCTATTAATCTTTTATATTTTACTACACTTAGAACACAACCTTCCAGACAGAGTGGCTCCTCCTACAGCCAGAGATGTCAACTGTATGCTAATTATTCATGTGTACTTGCATTCTTTGTTATATATATTGCTTCTACATGCCAGAGTCTGTGCCTCAAAGGCTCAAACAGAAAAGCACAAACATTCCATTCTGGAAAGCTCTGCCAGTTATGCCTTGGAATTGATAATACTCCTTCCTTTCACTTCTTTTCATTTGATTCTGGAATTGTCTTCCCTTTTCCCATCAGTCTGAGCTCCCATTAAGGAAAATTCTGAGATCTGGAAAATTCTTCATTATGTTATTTTGCTAACATCATCTTTCCCAGCTTCCATAGCAAACACTCTTCTGGATTTTTAACTATTTTTTTCCACCTGCCATTTCAAATCTCACCAACTCTCTGCTGTGCTAAATGTCATCTCATGTTTAGATATCTCTGCAGTCATTCCTGGAGCCACACACAACTACAGTGAGAAGCAGCTGCTTGTGAGCTTCATCATTGCAATTAGCTCCAGGAAATTAAAGTTCAGCTGCCAAATACTCAGTCCTCCAAGGCTCGAAGGCTGTTTCCTTGTGCATCACATTCATCACATTGGCTTAGCAAAGAGGATGCAAAACACCACGCAGAAGAACTAAGGAAAGGAACAAAAACAACAAAAAGGAACTAGGAAGAATTCTTCAGCTTTTTCCTTTCTCCTTTGCCTTTCAAGGAAGGAAAGGGATGGATTTATCGGACTTTATTTGAGAAAGGTATCACAGAAGATCAATTATCAATTACTGACTAAACTATCCATCTATCTATCTGTAGAGAGGCAAAAAATCTGTCAAGTGCTCTTTGACTCCAACACTGACACTGCTGGGGAAGAGTCCCTGAGCAGAGGACCAAAGTGTGATCTAAGGTTGAATCACAATGTATTCTATGCAATTCCTGACAAAGCTTTCCTCTATGAAACTGGTGCTTACTAGTCACTGTCATGGCAGGACACCTTTGGCCTAATCCAGAGTTTAACTTTTCACAGATTTGGGAAGTAAGAAATGAACTGGTTTCAGCAACAGGGGAAAAGCACAAGGCAATGAAGATCAAAAAGGCAGTGAGCACATCTGCCTGTGGTATCTGTAAGCACCACAGCAAGCAGGCTGCTAACTGTGCTCTCAAACACACAGCTGCACACAATTTGCAGGCATTCTCATGAGAATGTCAGCCAACATGATCCCTAAGAACTGTGAGCAGTGCTAGGACGGTGTCTGGACTTAACCCCCACATTTCCACATTCCATCACAGTGCCATCCAGTCTTCCTCCCTTTTACACAGACTTGCAGGAAGTGGAAGGGCAGTGGGAAGAGTCCCTGAAGCCTGAGAGCAGAGCTGAATGTGGAACTCAGCTTGAAGACATCCAAGCAGCTGACAGAAAAAACCAGTCACAGTCTCTTTCAGCAAAGAACCAGAGACAAATGACACAGTCTTAAAACATTTGCTAAGTCTAAAAAAAAAAAAATAAAAAGTTAAAAAAAATCATAGTTCTGTAAATAAAAAGACTGTAACTTCTGCTGTAGCTCTGGGAGACTTGAGTGTTTGGTTTCCTACTTGATAAAACAGGAAGTCAGAATCAAATCTGAGCTGAAGGTTTTCATCCTCTGCTTTCAGGGACTTGTGAAAACAACAGTGCAAACAGCCAGAGCACAGACCACTGGGGCTGGACTGTTTGTCCCTACAATAAATACTTCACTAGTACATGTTTGTAACTTTTTTTCATTTGTATGAGGACCGAGACAGTAACTTCCCCAAGGAAGAAATATGACATGAGTATTTCTGTGTTTTGAGTCAAGCTAGAGGATCACGACTGCTGAAACTTCCCTTGTGTGTGAGGTTAGCTGTGCAAATAGAATTCCCTGGGCCATATGACCATCAATTTAGAAATTGTCATTGTGTTCACTGAAAGCACATGACAGAAATGGTGGTAGTGCAGCAAACCAGGAAAGACTACAAGATCTGAGTTAAACCAACTGTTTTAACTTTACACATAGCTTTACTTCTAAGGGCCTCATGCAGAACACAGGTCACATTGACTTCTGAAGGTTTAAAAACATTTTCAGCCCATCCACCTTGTAAAATAAGCTTAACTATTTTAATTGACTCACAGCAGTAGCTACTCCTCTTTCAATGGCCTTATGGGAATCCTGCCATGAACACTGCACATCATCATAAACATCTGTGACCTTCTGCAGGCTGTCTGTCCATCCATCCTAAACCCTGCAAGGCAGAGTTGTCTCTTTGTGTGTCCAGTGGCCAGCACAGATGAAGACAGATCCAAGAGATCCTTGTCAGGACCCCCAAGAGCACCAACAGCACTTACCTGCCTTGGGGCTGGTCCATGGGCCAGGAACACTGCTTTAGATTCAGGCCTGAGATATTTGTAGGTGTCTAAGGTATGTTGCAGGTGCAGTTATTTCCTGCTTTTCCTCTTGGATGGACCTCAGAAATCAAAGGCTTAATTACATTGTGGAATCCAAGCTGAGTTTTTAATTATTATGGCTGCAGAAGTCTAGCACAGATATTCCTGCGCAGAACGGTGTCAAACCTCGTGACCTCTGCATCTAAATATTGCAGACTGCGAGGCTGCCACCCTGCCACTGCCAGGATCTGCTCTGGTCCTCTCACTGGGGTGTTTTTCTGGGCACTGGCACTACACCAGCACAGCAAACAGCTTGTTCAGCATCTCCCAGCTTGGGTTTCAAGGTTGCGTCAAATCCTCTACAAGGAAGAGCTTTTTGCTGTCAGGTTGCAGCTAAATGTACCACAGCACGTGGAGGGTACTCACCAGCTGCTCTACACCAGGCATCAGCATCCAAAACAGCATTCTGGGATCTTTTTAACAGATTTAGGCAACTTTGGACAAGGTGCAAAGACACTGCTGTGAAAACCAAGCTTCCAGCTGGTACTTTTTCAATGTTTTACCTTCAGGGTCTTCTCCTTTCTGAGAAGACTCTGCACAGCTCTGCCACCACTTCCCACCTCCATGCACAAGCACAGAGTGCAGGGCCTTGCAGAAACAAATTCTTACATGAGTTCAAAACTGGAAAAATTCCTAGAAAGAATCTCCAGAGAGGTTTGTGAGATGTGTGGATGTGCTGCCTCCAAGAGTCACACCCTGCTGGAAGGGGGGCTCGTGTTCTGCAGAACTGTGACCCCCGGGTGATCTGAGCCCCCTTCCACAGGCTGGTGTTAAGTTAGGCAGGATTGTGGCAGGCCTGATTTTAACTTGGTCAGAAAACCTGTCAGCATGCATGTTAACTCAGATATCAAAAGGAGAAAAATTATTAACAGGGTTTTATAGTAGTGTTTTCAACTGGGCTTCAAGCTGCACATGAAGCTTGAAAGTAAAGGACTGACTGGGTGGAGAAGAGCTCCAGATCACTTAAAACATGAAAACACACCCATCCCATGGGAGCTGCTCTCAGGCTGCTCATGGTCAGCTTGCTTGCTCAAGAACCACTTAACCACATGTGTTTCTTAAATTGATTTCCAGAAAAAGAAAAAAAATTAAAATAAAAACTGTAGGAACCATATGTGTCTGAATATCATGTGAAGATGTGAAAAGGGTAAGAACAGGGTGATTTTACACCCCAGTGATGTGGCTGCAAATTTAAGCTGCATTAAGCTAATATCATCAAAGTCCATGTGCATGTGCATCCTTTGATCCAAGGATGTTGTGGATCAAACTGCACTCATGAGCTGTGGGGCTGTGGGAGAAGAAAAACCAACTGGGTAAAGACAATTCCATGCTCAAGGTGTCTCTGTACAGTTTATTTTACAGGAGATGAGATGAGCACTATGGTGTATATAAACTTGCAGAACAATATAGGAAAATACAGTTTAACCATATGAAATTGTTTTACAGTAAGACAGAAAAATTACATATAGGAAATGCCTTCAACACTGAAGGACAAGATCCACAGCTGACATCAAGTAGCTTCCACTGAACCCTGCCAGTTTACCCGAGCTGAAGATCTGCCCCTTAAATCTTTTCTTCATTCAACTTAAGTTCAGTAAGTGATTCCTTCATCTATCCTTAGGGAACAAAAGCCACCCTATTAATTTCCACAATGATCCAAGATTTACTAGTAACCCAGACAGAGGCTGTATGATCAATAAACTATTTAAGGGGTCTAGTCAGCCAAAATTTATGGGAAGTTATAAAATTTTGGTTAAGCATCTTTAAAAACAAGTCATTAGTACTGGCAAAAGACAACTTTCCTAGAAATTCAGAAGTATTTAGGTTAGGAAAACTTACACAAAAAGGACCAAATAAGCAACTTTATTTTGGTAGAAAACTCTGGTTTAGTGTATAACTGGCAATATGGCCTGCCTGCTACAGTGTCTGCAGAACTGCCCAGGGGAATTCTCACACTGTCTTGTGTTGCAGAAAACAAGGAAATCATCTAAGGAGAAGAAAGTATTTTTGTCCAACACTAGTACCTGCTGTTTTCATAATGGATAGAGGCTGCTGTCCCTAAAGAGTGTTTTTGACCTAAAAGAGTAGGGACATCCAAATTCCTTAGGCTACTCTGATACTCTCAGCCATTTCATCAAAAAAGTCCAAAGGAACAAGGGATTTCAGGTCAACCATTCCCAAATTCTGGGATCAACATGACTTGATTATTATGTTAGCAGATGTGAGATCCCTGAAATGACATTCAGCTTTTGAGTGCCAGGACCAGAACATTTCTTCTCCGCAATTGCAGTAAAAAAAAAAAATTGTGGGCTTTTATTACTATTATAATTATTATTATTATCATTATTATTATTTATACTTTTACATAATAAAGTGTAACAACTCTTTAATGCAAAATCATCACTGCATACTATTTTTATGTAGAATTCTCTGTTTATTCTACTGAGACCAGGGATGGGCCCAAAGATTAGCCTCAATGCAATTGTTTTTAAGTCTAATTTTTTCTATTCCATTTTCAGCATTGAGAACTTAGGATGCCTGAGCTGGACAGCAAATTATCAGAGCCAAAGGCAGGTCTCCTGGAGATGTGGGTGTCCTAAAAGGGTGCACAGTTCAGAGCAAGGAAGGGGCTGAGAATCCTGCACAGATCTGTGCACAGAGGCTGCTCCTGAGATTTGGCAATTTGTAGGGTGAATCTCTGTATTTTTCACATGCTTGTAGCAGACACTGTTTAAAGAGGCACTTCAAGGGGATCTAGTAGCAGAATCTTAATAGGGTTGTGATACAAGCCATTACTCAGTTACTTGTTAAATCAGTAGCCCTAAAAGACTGCATATATTCAAAATTGTAGTCCTGTCCACTCACTGAACCTGGACAGAGCAGCTGGAAAGCTTTTGTTCTGAATATCCACTGAGTTTGTCTCTTACAACACACCTGAAATAGTTCAACTTAATGTAAGTTGAGGGGATTAAATTTAAATGTCTCAAATCTATACGTGGTTTTTTCTGTGATTATTATGTGGTTAATCTAAGACTTTTTTTTCTTTAATTGGTCTATGAAAGATTTTATCCACGTACAGTTCTTAGACTCAGATGCATCATTAGGCACAAAAGGTTTCTGCCTTGAGGAATGCATGGGATTAGAAATTTAAGTCAAATTGTGCTATGTGTTGGTCCCTTCAGAAAAAATGTCCAGGAAGGAAAAAGAAGCTGTGGCTAGAGCAAAAAGAAGTTATTACACTTCCAAACCTGGTGGCTGATTTAAAAAATCCAAAATAAACCCCTAAATAACCTCTCCAAAAAAGCTCTTAAAACTCTCAGAAAACACCCAAAAGCATGAAGTTTGGTCAGCACATTGAAATAACAAATATGTTCTATGAAATTTCAAATTAAAGGTCCTGAAAATTGTTGTATTTCACTGATGAAGGGCTGGCTACAGTAACAACAGAGAGGGGAAAAATAAAGAGTTGAAAGATGCATCACTCATATGAATAAAATCTACTGTAAGACAATGCAATGGGTGTTATTCTTACAACAGTGCTTCTCAGGAAAAGACAAGGATTTGCTGCCAGGAAAGACTTCATTCCCACTGTGCAACAGCAGGGCTGGGTGCTCCAGGCTCCTGAAGCACAGCAGGCTCAGCACACCTGACCTGGGCCACGGGCAGCCAAATGCCAGCCCCCTTCTCCAGTCCCCAGGGCAGCACTGGCACCTGCTGGTCTTCCAAGGGTGCAACCAGGTGTGAGCTGCAAAGCTCTGTATGCAGCAACAGACACATTTCAGCACTGATTTTCAAGTGCTCAGCAGGACTGGGAGAATGATGGGCCCCTCACTCATCAGTACTCAACACCCAGCAGGGTCTGGGAGCGATGGCACCGAGGGAACGACCTTCCTGCCCTGTGTGTCTGCTTCACCTGAACTGATCTGTGACTCTCGCCCACCTGGTTAAGGTAGATGTGAGCAGCAGGCTCCTCTGGTGCACACAGGAGCCTGTGGGCTGTTCCCCATCCCTTTGGGAGGATGGGAGGAGTGTCCACACAGCAGGAACTCCTCAGAGCCAAGGCTTCAGCAACCTCTGCCACTCTCCTATTTCACACGCACTGGGTAGCAAGGAGCCTGCAGGCTTTCCAGAGAGGTCTGTGAACTGAAAACTCAGTCTTTTGAAAACTGCCTTTTTGACACTGTCTTTTGAAGACGTAATTGCCAAATGAGAGGCATGTCAGGGTGATCAGGACTCAGGACAGAGTCTGCTGCCATCTCTGGGAACAGACACAGCAGGCTGCACCAGTGGACAAGAGCACACGAGATTCTGGGAAACAGTAAATCTGTTCTCAGTTCAGAAGGAAACATCAAATAATCACATCAAGAAGCCACATCTACTCATTCCAGGGGGACCTTCAAAGTGCTTGTCTGGATTTCTTAAGGTGCTTGGTAGTGAAGGACCCACCTGGGTAAGCAGTGCCCCTTCTCTCCCTGTGTGTGACTGGTGAAATAGATGGGCAGAGCTACTTTGTCACTGAATTATGGATTTGAGTTTTTACAGCTGCATCAGAAGGTGGCCTGTGGGTCCATACTCCAGAGGTGTGTTCTGCCTGCCGCCTCCTACCAGAACACTACTGGAGCTGCTGGGAGCTGCACTGAGAGCAACTACACCTTAATAATTTCTCATTTCTTAATATTTACTTTATCCATGTATTGAGTACAGGTAAGGAAAAAAGAGGCTTGTGCATTTCTGTTTGTTAGCCTGATTTTCAAAGAGTCTTATCTCTTAGCTCCCTGTCGTATTTCAAGAAATCTTAAGTGCTGAGCACTTCCAAAGAACAGAATGCCCATTTCTATATAACAAGCCTAACTTGCAGCCAATATTTAAATAATGACATTAAAAACAGGGGAAATTTTAGGGAGTTCTAACAAAGCCTGAGAAACTACGACAGCTACAAGCACAGAAGTTTCCTGTGAATGCCTCACAGAAAATTCCTGTTGGGGAAAAAACAAAAACTCAACCCAAGCAAAGAAAAAAAAGCTGCATAAAGGGAAAAAGAAGCAGTGCACAAGTTTGCATGCTGCCTGTCAGGCACTCAAGGAAGTGTGATTTCAGTGTTTACCTGAGCAATAAGGGGGAGCACAGCTGCCCCCCCCAGCAGCTCAGAAGGGGCTGCACAGGGGGAAAGGGAGTCTAGAAACATAACAGGGACTTCTGTAAGATTTTCACTGCAGTTACAGTATTTTAAAATAAAAAAAAAAATTAAAGCTATCTTGTACAATTCCAGTGTCCAATAATGAACTAATGTCCCTATAAGGGAGCAACGAAAGTCTTTCAAAAGATGTTCAACCCACAGAAGTGATAAACCAGTGTGAGTTACAGAGATAACTGAATCTTGTGCAGAATTAGGCCTTGCCTTTTTGGGATATTGCTCCAAGAAAGAAACTGGAATCTTGCTGCTAATGGCAGAAGAGTGCATTTGGCCCATGTGGTGAAGGACTCACTGCTTTCAGCTCACAAACTCCAACAGGAATCAGCCAACAGCACTGGATCCAGAATCAGTTCTGGTAGGAAATAAGCTGAAATAATGCCTTAGAGAGAAAGACTTTCAACTGTGCTTTGAAGACACAGGCAGGAAGGTCTGGAGGATGAATAAAAAGTTCTCATTCTGTATGGCAGATGAAGGTACAGCTGGCAAGCATCTCACCAGCTCTCAGACACCCAACAGATCTGAAGCCATGGAATTCAGGAAGCCCTTTGTCTAAGAGAAGGGCCACAAGGCTCTGGCTGGAATGGAGGTTGCCAGAGAGCCCTCCAGCACAGGACAAGTGTGTGACAGCTCTGAGAGAGCTCACAGGTGTGGCAGCACTCCCAAAACATAGTGGCTTAAGAGATCTGGGCAAGCAGAACTACCTGCTAAGAACCAGAGGAAAATTCCCCTGTTCTACATCTGCCAGTGAAAGCAGTGTTAACTGAGAACCGAGCTGCTCTGTGACCTCAGAGCATACAGAGGTGTGAGATAACCCTGCCAACCTGATTCCCCACAGTGGCTAAACCAGCAAAAACTCACTCCAGGCTGCCAGATGAAATGAAATGATGCCTTACTGGAGGTAAGAGACTTTGGTGTTCCATCAGTCAGTCACACTGCTGCAGCATCATGCAGCACCCACACATGCTAGTATCTTAACAAACACCAAATCTGATCTTGGTCTGGAGAAGCAGCTGTTTAGGATAAGCATGGAGACAGACTGAGTTCCACTGCATGTTTGAAACTCAGTGAAAGAAAAACAGAGCAATGCTGAAACTCCCAAAGTGACCTGTGAGAGCAGGAACCCATGCTCTCCTTTAAATGTGCCACTACCCTCTTTGAAGATGCTGCCTGTTAGAAACAAGGGCACTTCAGCACACCCTGACTTCCAAGGCATCACCCTATCCAAAATCCATCAGGCAGAGAAGGGAATGAGCCAGGTAACACTGATCTGCAGTGGCATACCAAGAAGGAATATCATCTTTTGGAAGAAATGAGCTGAAAACTGTTTACAAGCAACAGCAAAACTCGCACTGAATAGTGATGGGAGTGTTATAGATGAAGCATTTTGGAAGTGTTATAGATGAAGCACTTCACCTGTCATGGAGCAGAACCCAGAGTCTCCTGGGGTTGGGAAAGATCAGCAGCCAGGTACCTGTGCTCTCCTCTGGTTATTGAAGTGAAAAAGAGATACAGACTCCACCTAGAGAATTATTGTTCTGGGCAACTCGCATCCCTGAAACATTTCAAATGGACCAAGAACTAGAAGCAGGAAACCTGTCTGGAAATAAAACCAAAAGTAAAAAAAAAAAAAAAAAACAAAACAAAAACTAAACAACCCTCTAAACAAACACCCCCCCCCAAAACTAAGAATTTAGAGCAGCATAAATACACCTTAGCAGAGAAACCAAAACACATCACAGTCCCCAGAGAAACCTGTGCTAATGGCCAGTATTTCCAGTCCAAAATAAAGTAACAAACATCTTTAAAGAAAGAGGAAAAATAAAGTGTAATAGCTAACAGATTATTTCAGGTATTTATTAAGGAGAATACTGTATAAAGTGCACTATTAGCTTTGTTTTGCAATCAAAACAAGAATGTGCTGAGGCATTGTCAAGATTGCTCACTTCAATTTACAATACAGCCTAGAACAGGGGGCAACCTGAAATGCAGCTTTCACATATTCACAATATTTTGGCCACTGAAGTTTTGAAAGTTCAACCTGCATTTGTGGCTTAAAAAATAAAAAAGTGCCTGTCCTCTGAAGTGCAAGGTAAGAGTTAGGAGAAATATACACTAATATGGCCAAAAATTAGTAACACAGAGAGGGAATCAGGAGAAAGACTGAAAAGGAGAGATCATCAACTGCCCTGCTTGAGGGCAAGAGGGAAGGAGAAGAGGATTCCAGGGAGGCTCTCACTAAGCTCAAGGACACTCAGGCAAACCAAACACTTCAACTGGTGTTGCAAAGGTCTGTGCAGGAACTTAGGTGAGCTCACATCACGGTGTCCTCTTCCAACACCAAGAATAAAACTGTACTCCAAATTCCCAAGTGTGCAGGGGAAGTGCAGCACAGGAAGGGTCCCACCAGGAGCAGTGATCCTGAGCATGCAGAAGTCATGACACCACAACTGCCAACGTGCAAAGGATGCTAAAGGTTTATAAAGCTTAATGAAGCAGCAGAGGAGGGGGTTGTGAAGGCATTTGCAAGATAGCAATGAACCTGTACTAGTAAAGAGATGGTTGAAAAAAAGGGAGCAATAGAAAAATGCAAGAGAATTCGGTCTGAAATAATAAACCAGAAAAATAACCACTGCAGCAATGTTATAAACATGCTTCAGGTAAGACTTTTCTGTGTCTCAGTTTGTATTTGTAAAGAGGAATATTGACTCCTAATGATCTAATCACAGTATTTGGAGGATGGTGAAAAAAAATCTGGGATAATAGCAGAGCAAAAGAAGGCTGCAGTTTCGGGCTGGGAGAAAAAGACATTAACAGTGAGATAAAATGGAGCAAAACTGAGGATCAAATGAAATAGTATGGTTTGGGATATTGTAGCTAAGACCATAGTAAAAACTGAGTGAAGGCCACAGTGGTGAGAATCAAGATTTCTCCTGGATCTAAAGCAAGAATCTGAAATCTTTGCATTGTATGAAATGCTGAAAAAATATATTAACAGCAACACTGAATACTCATTCAGAAGTAACAGCAGAAGGAAATAAATACCTTTTCAAAACCAGTCTCCAAACTAAATAACACTATTTTCTAAGTGCAGTGTTGAATTTTTGGTGGTTTGCAGTAAGGGTAACATAGAAAAGAACCCTCAGGTTAAGACTCTGATGGTACAGAAGTGCTGGGCACCTATATCTACACTGAATGCAACCTAACATCATATATTCATGGCACCTTTGAAAATCAGGCTCCAAAAAGATAAAAGCCAAAATTTAGTGGGAGAAACCCAGTAATTAAAAATACCTAAAGTCTGTGATATTTACCTGAAGAAACCAACAAAGGAAATTTAAACCTGAATTCCAAGTAAATTATTAGAGGACTGTCTTCAAGGAGATTCTGTGGAAAAACACCTTGCATGAGCAGGAAGGATTTTAAACATCTCATTTATTCCTTGGAATATGACCTCCTTCTGTCACTGAGGGCACTCTGACAGCTAATGAGGTAGGTATAGTACAACCAAGTCTTTCCTGATAAAAAATTGTGATGGTAACACTTTCAAACTTATCGACTGGCCGACAACAGAAGTCATGAAAATGGGTTTATGTATCCCTGAGAGGGAGTATAAAACAGGAAGAACAGGAATCTTCTCCATAGATTTTGGGAGAAGGGCCATCACTTCACTGCCGTGGTGAAAGACAGTGTTATATGAAAGCAATGTATTCACACAACATTGCTGCAAGATACACAGATTTTATAAATGGGGGAGCCAGGAAAGTTAATTGACTTGCCTATGGCCATGAGAGCAGTCAGTGATAGACCTGGGATTCATGATCAGGACTTCCTTGCCTCCTGCATCATATTCAGTTATCTCCTTGCTGGCCAGAGGCTCTCTGTGGTTGTTCTAACATACCGGATAGAGATAGTCATGCAAGGGGTGGAGCACAAAGTCACTGAAGAACAGAGCACTTTCTGTGCCAGGAAGCAGATTTCTCCTGGAAGCTGCGTGCAATTGGGAACCTCTGGTGGGAAGCACACATCTGTTTTTTTCACCCTGGAATGTCTGGTGCTTAAGGCTTAGCACAACGAGGACCATTGTAATGACTAAATGGAACAGAGATAGCCCATACAGGCATAAATTACAAGGTATCTGTCTGGTAGTGAAACAACCTTTTCCCTACGCTCTTCTGACCCTTAAAAACAAACGTTAGCCTGCTTAATTCAGTGGACTCATCACATCCAACTATAGATCAGTCTATATTTCCATGTCCACAGGTCGGATATCTCCAGTTTTGTGTTCTTTTACCCACAGTTCCCTGTCTTTGGCAGGATCCACTTTCCGAAGCAACTGATCCACAAGTTCTACTGTCTGAAACGAAGGAAACAAGAATCCAAATGTCAAGGGCACACTTCAAGCAGAGAGTCATTGCTGTGACATGCAGAGCAGCTGTGGGCATGCGACACTGCACCTGCAGGCAAGGGAGAGCTGCACGTACATGAGACTGCGTGGACACGACAGGTCTGAACGTGCAGCCCTGTGGTAAGCAGAGAAGAGGGAGACTTAACAGGAAGAAGCAGAGACAGGTTTCCTGTGCCAGGCAACAGCCAGGCAGCCTCTGACTCCTGTCCTGCAATCTGCACCTTACACCAAACACAACTGTACTAAGTCAGCATGCATCCCCTTTATTTTAATATTCAATTAATGACCAGTTTTTAACAAGGGAAATATATATATCCTCCCTTTCCCAACAGTGAAACAATTCAGCATCTTCCTTGCACAAACAGAAGACCTCAAGGAATAGTAAGTACATCATGCTGGGAGAGTTAATAATGGCTCATGCTGGCCAAATGTACTGCAGTTGGTTGTGTCTCCCCCAGGAAAGAGCTGTGATCCAGCAGCACGAAACGTGATCAGAGAGTGCTAGAGGAGCAAGACTGCAGGGAGGCACCACAGCACTGCTGCAGACTAACAGGCTGCCTGCAGACACTTCTCCAACATTCTTTGACAAAAGCCAGTCAGAGCAGGTCACGAGGGACCATTCTGCTCAGCTGGAGGGCAGTGAAGAGCACAGAGAGCAAACAAAAAGCACACTTACACTTTGGTTGAACATGTCTGTCTCGTGCCGCAGCTGTGTGTACTGGCACAGATGCTGCCGAATCATCTCCACCCTTTCAACTTCTAGTCTCTCAAGCTCCTGGACATGAAGAAAAACAAGTCCATATTTTTACTGGAACCTGAGCTTGGAGGCCCAGAGAAAGGATGATAGAAAAAAGGCTGCCAATAGGTGTGACACTGCCCAGGGATCATGCTTTGGAGCTGGACTCAGTGGCTGAACATTCCTCTGCTCTGCAAAGAATAAGAAACAGCAAGCAACAGCAGTCATCTCAGCCAGAGCCTGGCAACAGAAAACAAGGTCACACCTTTCCAAAAGGTTCCAAAACGGAGACAACCAAGGTGGAAAGTGGAGCCACTGCCTTCAGAGATGCTGCAAGCAAGAGGGAATCTGTTTTCTGCAAGAAGTTTTGCCTGCTTTATTGCTAGCTACAGAAATTACAGTGATTCCCTGGGGCAGCAGAAAGCACACGGGGTTGATGGCTCAGACCACCCCCCATTCCAACCAGACACCTGTCAGAGCACAGTGCACAGATGATGAGCCACGACAAGCTTCCACCTTGCTCAGCTGGCAGTAAGCAGAACCCAGCAACACTTTAGCTGGAAAGGCAGGTGATTTCTATCTTTCCTCCTGATATTTTCTGCCCCCCCCTCTTCTGGATTCTGATATTTTACCACAAAAATCTGCATTTAGTCCTTCTGGAGTGAATGCACTAAGCACTGTGTGCAGTTTTGGGCACCACAATATAAAAAAAAAGATATTAAGCTGTTAAGAGTGTCCAAAGCAGGGCCACAAAGATAGTGAAGGGTCTGGAGGGGAAGGCTTAGGGGGGGCTCTGGTGAGATCCCACCTGGAGCACTGCAGACAGCTCTGGGGTTGGCAGCACAAGAAGGATGTGCAGCTTCTGGATTAAGTCCAGAGAATGCCAGGGAGATGCTCCAAGGCAGCTTGCAGCAAGCCAGGCTGAGACAACTGGGGCTGTTAAGTCTGCAGAAGAGATGGCTCTGGGGAGACTTCAAAGAAAATTGTGAAATTGTGGAATAGAAAAATTCATTAATGTATAAATGGATTTGGTGATTTATCTTGTGTTTTTCTGTGTTTTTCTTGTGCATTACTTCATCCTTCCTACGGACAATTCAAGTGTTTTGGTCCCTAAGCAGTCCTGAACTGGTTTAAGGCCTTCTGCAAAGAAGCAATTATTTCTTCTTTCCCCTAATGATGAGTTTTTCTTAGGACTGAGAATGGGAAACGCAATGTGAGATTTATCACCCAATTTTACCCACTGCTTTGCACTGAACTGGCTGTGAATCATGAATACTGTAGGCTGTTACAATTTTGCAAGGGTAGTTTTAGATGTTACCTACCAGAGTAGTGGTCACCATCTCCTCGAACCACTTGGACTGGGCTTGATTGTAAAGATCCACACAGCGCATCAGGTCATCCCCTGGAAGAGTCAAGACAGCAACACATCAGTCTGTTCCAGCCAGAGCTCAGAAGGAAAGCGAAGGCCAGGTTTTGATCCCAAGGATCTGAAGATGAACCCTGGTAGAGCTCAGAGGAGTTCTGCTACATGACATTTGTTACATGGACCGACATTTCAACTAAATGCATGCACTTGATGTACAGCAAAAAAGCAGGTGATGAGGGTGAGAATGAATAGGGGGCAAAGACAAGATTTTGAAAGAAATATATAAGCATTAAGAGTAGTATTTTACAAAATGCCCAGAGATACAAAAAGGCAAGTTACTTCAGTCAAAAAAAAAAAAAAAGGCATAGATGGAAAGTTATATTTGAAAAACGAAGTAGTTAAAATGGGAAATCAACAATGGTGAGTTATGGAACTGCAGGGTAGCACTCTGTAGGTGAGACTGCAGCCTAAGAAGTCTCTGTCTCAAAGGGGGTGATGCATCAGGCCCCAGCTGTTGGGTGAAGGGATGCTGATTTGCAGCCTCATGCATTCCCCAGCCTCTGGAGATGCCTGATTCCAGCTGAGCTCCAGCTCCTTATGTGATCAGGGCAGTAACACAAGAAGCTGAACTTCTTTCCAGTTTTTTTCTTTGCTGCAGGACTGCACTGATGGAGGGGGAAAGGTGGGTGGAAAATTTGGAAAGCACTTCTCAGAGATTGCTGCTTTCCAGCTATGAAATTCTCTTTGTTCTTTAAATGAGGCTCAATTTCTCCTTCCCTCTCTGATCTTCAGCTCTTCCTTGCTTGTTCAATAAAAATTGATTATAAACAATTTCTAAGGGCCCAAGGAACAAAGAGAGACTGTGAATTTTCAGGTGAATAAAGAACATCTCTCACAGAACCTCCTGTTGTTAAATCACAACTTTTCTTTCTCCTCAATGATTTCCTGTACACATGGTCACACTGCCAGTGACTCTTCCCAGTCTCCTTAAAACCCAGACACCTATCCTGAAGTTTTAAAAACCTCAGAACTCTGAAGGAACACTCTGCCAAGAATCAGCCCTTGCTGAAGGGATGAAACATGGAATCTAAAACTTATTTTCAGCGAAGTACTAACTGAGCTGCATGCATCAGCTTTGCAGATCTCAAGAAAGTTCCTGACGGATCCTGCAGATTTGGTTTGAGCCTCTGTAAAATATGCACAGGTCACAGCAAGTGGCTGTATCCTCAGAACAGTACAGCACACACTACTATATCCTCAGTATTCCTAGAAGAGAAATTATTTTAGTAACTGAGTAGCACTGGAAAAAAAAAAAAAAAAACAAAAAAATCACTTTCAAGGAAAAAGACAGTAATAGTAAGTGTAATAGGCACCCACAAAGTTGTGGGTGAGTGTGATTTAGGAAAGAACTAAGGAAGGAACTATGATTTATAGAAGAAACACCCTCAGCTAAGCTTCTCTCAATCTGACTTTGGAAGTTCCACAAACATTCAGTAATCTAAGGACACTTTAATGAAACAGAAACATAACTCACCCTACTTTTGTTGTTCTCACCTCAGTTATCAAGAATTTGTGACATATGAGTTGGAAAAACTAGTTTTGTTTCTTCTGATGGTTTAACATCACACAGATTTGTGGCTACAATATTAAAAACCAAGAACCACGTGGATGGATGGGCAGGTGCACTCCACCTTGCTCTCACCTGGGCAGGCACAGGCACTCACCTGCCTGGGTGGACTTCCGTCTGGCCTTCTTGATTTCCTCTTCTGTCTTGTTGCTGAGTTTCACCTCTAGCTGCTGTGTTTTCATTTCCAGATCCTTCTGCCTCTCTGTCAAGGCTTTCCGGGCCTTGGGGTAATTAAAGCAGAGTCAGTAGTTACAGGGAAAAAGAACTGCCAGCTGCTTTCAGCCATCTAGGGCTCCTTCATACCAGTGTTTCTCAGCAAGAAGTCAGCAACTTTGCATGAAAGTGGGCCCTAACAGGGATTCAGGTTCTTACACCATGTGGAGTTCACAAAAGTGTCCTAGGACCACAGAGGAGTCACAACTGACAAATCACAAACGCATCTGAACCCTTCACAGAGTCTTAGAAAGGCACAGGACTAATGGCATGGTCAGGCTCTCCTGTTTCTTAATAGCTTTCTCATTATTTCTGGAAGAAAAGAGAGCTGGAGCCTCTTTCAAACATCTTAAACAGCATCATTACCAAGACACTTCCTCCATTCACTTTCCTTAGGATCTGAATCATTGAAGTAATTTCAAATACCTTACAAAATTTGTCTTTAAGTATTTTCTGGACTCAATGTACACCTATCACAAACTAACAACTTAATTCAGAAAAACTTATTCAGGTTAATGCCAACAGTAGAAATCAAGAACCTGAGGTCTGGTTACAACTGATGACTTGAACTACTTTACTTAGAATTTCTTCAAGCTGTTAAAACCTGATTTTTCAGCACAAATATATATTATACAGGTAAATTAGTGAAGTACCTTAACAAAAAAACATTGTTACATGCAGGCTGATAAATACATAATAATCACTTGTTCTGCACAAATTTGTTATAAAATATGCCACATTTGTTCTTTATACTGTACTAGTGTTTCAAACTAAATTGGCATAACTGTATTTTCTTAGCACCTTGCAGTTTTCTACAGTCACACCAGCCCAAACGTTACAGCACTGCTGCAGCATTCCTGGAATGGTTTCCATGTGCAGTTCCCAGGCCCCGGCCGGGTCCTGCAGGTCTCAAAAGAGAGCTGCAGGAGAGCAAAGTGCTCCAGAGGCACTGTACTCACAGCTCTTTCCTGCTCTCAGTCCTTCTTCCCAAGGTTAAAGCTAATTCACAATATTGCTACTGAGTTGCTTTGCAGATAGGAGTGTGAAGAACTTCGTGTTTTGCAGAAAAATGCCTTCATTGCAACACACGCAGCCTAACGACCTTGTGTACCCTGCAATAGTTGTGTCCCTGGGGGTACTCCTGCTGAGCTTTAATGGAAGCACAAACAGCTTTAGGGATGGCTGAAAATGGTATTTTCCTTTCCAATTTACACCCAAAAGCAAACTCACGAGGAAACAATTTGGCAGCTGAGGCATAAGCATCCCCATTTCTGCCAGCTGCTGCTGGGAGATAATATTTTGTGGGTTTAACTCCCTGCACCACAACCTCAGCTACCTCCTGGTTTGTGTTACACCAGCCCATTAGCGGGTGCTGCTGCTGTTTGGTTTTCTCAGTGAGGATGTTTGTTGTGAAGGGTTTGTGATTTGCCAGACCAGGGTCCAGCTGCCCTCCTCAGCCATCTGCTTTTTGCCACTGAGCTAGGTGAGCCTTTGACCCGACCCTGCTGCCATTCTAAGGCAAGGTGTTCTAAATTTGGAGGACAACAGATGCACACAAATAAGAAACATTTGCATCAAATGTATTAGAAATTTATTGCCCCAAGCTGGGAAGGGAAGGATGAACCAAAAAGTCACTCCAGCAGTAAGATGTTTGCCCCCCACTTCCCAGATCTCAGCTAAACACCAAACTATGCCTGGGGCTGGGCAAAGCACAGCTCACAGTGAAAGCCCTCAGCAGGAACAGCTGTGGTCCTTTGTGACAGAACAGAAACTCTGCATGGGGCAGCTGCTCTTGTGCTCAAACAGCAGTGTCTCAGAAAGCCTCCAGGCTGCTCCTGCTCCCACCTTTTCCACAGCTGTGTAGCGGCTGGCCAGGTGCTTCCGCAGGTCCGCGATGTGGTGGTCACACTTCTTCATGTCCTTCTTGAAGTTCTCTCTGAAGTTCAGCAGGGGTTTCTCTACCTCACTCTGGAGCTGGCAATGATAACAAAGGAAGAAATGGCAGTAATGAGGAGCCAGGCACTAATTTCTGGCTCTTCACAGACCCACAGGATCGTTAAGCTGGAAAAAACCTCCAAGATCATCAAGCCCCATGGTTAACCCAGGGCTGCCAGGTCCACCACTAAACCCTGCCCCTAAAGAGCCACATCCACATGTTTTCTGCACTCAAGCAGTGGAAAGGATTTAGAGGATGCTACAGGAATTTCTGTGCAGAGTTTGAGGAGAAGTAAAATGATGGAAAAGCCCCTCTCTACCTGGCCTGCCTACACACACACATCATTCCAGGGTGCATTTTTTCCTTTTGGAAAACAATACAGGAACACAATGGGGAGCAAAAAGTATTTCACTAATTACAGCCCTGATGTCGAAGTTTAAGGCAGAGCAGTGGGTTACCAAGGCAGCAGCTGGTTGCCTGAGTAACCTCTGCTGAGTTGCTCACAAATGGTGCAGAGCTATAATTTTCCTCCAGAACATGGCTGTTGTGCTGAGATATCTGCCACAGTATTGAACTTGAATACCCACAGAGGTTAACAGAATGTAACAGGATTAAAGAGCATGTCACATGTGGTGGAAAAAACCCAGATAAATACCATAATTTGTAAAAGAAATCTCCTTGGGCATCACTTGAGATAAAACCCAAAAATAACATGATGTTCCCAGCACACTTTTGAGAAAGGATAATGATACAAAAAAAGCCAGAGATCTGGTTCTCTTCCTTCCAGACAGGTAGAGTAGATTCTTGTTGAAATGCCAAATATTACTTTTCATTTCTTCCTTTGCCGAAGTAAAGTGTACAAGCATTAGCAAAATTTACTGGCTGGAACACAGAGCCCAGGTGAACAACATCTAGAATCAGTTTTACTTCTGTTTTATGAAAAATTAAGGCTAGATATGTTTTAATTTACTCATCAGATAGACCAAATAAACTGATTTTGGCAGGAAGACTGGACAGAGTTTCAGTAAGTCTGTTCACCCACTTACTAATTCTTCTAAATTCGCACCAAATGCATGTCTATTTCCCCCACTAACATGCACTGAAGGGAGAGGCCCACCAATTCAGGGCAAAATCTTTGGAAAAGAAAGAACCCTTTACCTTAGAAGAAAATTTGAGATGAACCTCTGCTTCATCAGCTAAACTCTTCTTGAGCTGAGCCCAAGCTTCTCCCAGTGTGCTGAAGGAAGAGAAGGACAATGATCAGTCTCCTCCCCACCCTTCCTTGTAGCATCTGTCAGACAAATCTGGCACAACACTTCATACCGTACCTTGATCAGCAAAATCATGGAAAAGAGTAACAGAAATCTGAGAAAACAACCAACCCTTGTGACCAAGGCAGAATTGTGTTGGCATTGTTTGCAGCAGATCTTTGAAAACACAGCTCATGACAATCTCCACTTACAGAGAAGCCAGAGCCTCCATAAGCAAGATCCTTCAGGATCTTATCCTTACCATAACAAAGTTTCCACCAATGCAGTTTTTCCACTGCCTCTTCTACTTCACACCCTACTTCAGAGAACAGATTTTCACTTCAGGTCAAAACTCTGGGAGAAGCTTTTTCAGCACTTGAAAATTTCTCCATTGTCTTTTTACTTCAGATTATTTCCAAGACAGTGGCAGTAGAGACACACTTCTCCAGACTCTCTACGACAGCCTAGACTCCTCTTAAAGCATTAAAACCAAAACTACACTGTCCCCAGTACAGTACAACTCCAGTGGCTAAACTGGTAACAGATTATTTTGTATCAGACACTCTTTCTTACACATATTTCAATATGATTGCCTTTTTAGACAACGGCATGAAGTTGTTGATGAATAAGCTTGTGATTCACTATAGCCAGATCCTTCTCCCACAAACTGTTATGTAACTGTATCTTTCACATCCTGTGAAAGTATAAAACCTGCTGCTTTGTCCTCATTAAAATGTATCTCTTTTTTTTCAGTTAATTTCTGCATTTTAACACCAGAATTCTGAATTGCAACATTTTCTTCAAATTACACATACCAACCCTCCTAGCTCTGTCACATCTCTGGTTACAGTAAATCCATCATTTCTTCTATCATAGGTTGTTCATTACAAAAACATCTTAAAAACCCCTGGACTTAGGACAAATCTTTAGGGATCTCATTCCACAGCTACTTTCTGCAGTTTAGTTTTTGTAAGCAGTGGGTTTTTCCTACCTAGCTTTTTGCACATGAGGCTTAATTTAGGCCACCATTTCTCTTGTCTGCCTACAAGAATCTCCCATTGCAAAAAGCAACACTAAATTAAGAGCTGTGATGCTTGACCTACTCTCTTACTCCATCAATGAAGGAATTTAGGTTGGCATTGTTCTCTCTGCATATACAACAATTGCTCATCACCTTAGTTCTCCCCTAAGTGAAATGGTTTATTCCAGCACTTTGCAAAGGTTAAATAAAGCTGAGTGATCTACAATTCCTGGCTCCTTCTATCTCTTCCCTATCTCCTTTTCAAGGATAATGAGATTTGACTGTTCCTGATAGCCTGAAAAATCACCTGTCATCTGCAATCTCAAACTAATGATCTGTCACCTCTGATGCTGCTGCAAGGACTTGAGTCCTCAAATACGGTGTTCATCAGCTAAACAACTTAGATCCACCTACAGAAGTGCTCCCAATATTTCTCTTTCCCTGAGGTCCTCTCCCAGTGCCCAGTTCTCACTGACACTAACCTGTTATCTGACCCAGGAAGAGCACCACTGGACAGTGCTTCCAGCTCCATGCACTTTCCAGTTCCCTACTTCAACATTTCTCAGGCTTGAGTGCTCATTCTCTGTTTTTTCCCCTACACTGCCCTAGTTTCCTTCCCCTTCATTTTTTCAGTCATTCCCTCCTTCTCCCATTGGGGATAGGAGAAAGTGGAAGGAAGATGTGGAAGAAAAGTGGGTTTAGCTTGGCTAGAATCAGGTAAGCATCCACCCCTAAGGAGAAAGGAGGATAGAAACCACTGTCACTGCAGGTGCTCAGGGCAGTAACAGCCCAGTTATCCTCTTGTAATTTCTGTCCTTGCCTCCTGGAAGCTGAGGAAAACACCTCATGCAGCTTCAGTGCTGGTAGAAACACACTGTGTCAAAGCTATGGTGAGGGCAGTCATTTCCAACTTTGCCTTTCAGTGCTTAGAGGGGTTGTGCTGAAACAGAGAGAGCTACCAAGTTCTGATCCTTCAGGAGTGGTGCCTTTGCATTATTACTGAAGAACTGCCTAATGTCTTCTTAATAACTTCCCTTAAAGTGTGAAAATGTTGGAAGTAAGAAGCAGTCTGCTGCTTTTCTTGAAGGGCCAGAACCCTGATGAGAAGAGACTTCTTTATCCTCCCTCTTGTCTGTGCTGCTCTGATTGTACCAGCACTGACCTTACACATCTACTCTCAGTAGTATATCCATACATTCCATCTTCCCTTTTCAAAGTAGTTTAGCACACATACACACTAATCCTGGAAGGAACTAGTCCTGGCTACAACAGGGACAGCATACAAACCTGACTGGAAAGGCAACACATATTCCTAAAAAACTTCTCATTAACAACCTGAAAAAGAAACTCCAAACAAACAACTCTGAAGCAATTCCATCTTCCTCAACATGCCCAGGGTGCTAATCTAAATAAACCTCTACTCAACGGGAGAGAGCTGGGGAAAATTACATGTACCTGCGTGGGAGAAATGCCTTTTATATTAAAATTCGTCTTCTGTGAAAGTCACAGAGACACACTTACCCTTCTTCCTGAGCAGCCAAGGAATTCTGAGACAGTTTGGACAGGTTCTTAGCATATTCCTCCTCAATCTTTATCCTACACTCACACACACACACAGAGAAAATAAAAAGACAGCAGTAAGTAAGCTTTAAGGCAGAAACCCACACACATAATTTGAAGAAATTCTCTGCATTTTAACAGATTTTGCCACAGGAATTTTCCTTTCTGTCTCCAGGGCTTGGCAGCACCAGTTTGATGAGACGTCTTCTCCCCCCATATGCTAAAAATGCAGAGGCAAGAGCGAGGCTATATGCAGGATGGCATGTGCGACAAAATTAGCTGAAGAAGCTACAGTTCTGGAGACAAATAACAAGGACAGAGTGTTTCTGCTGTGCAGCAAGGGCTGTCTGCAAAACCAGAAGCACGTGGTTAAGTCTGCTGTGAAATGTGAGGCTGCACATCCTTGAGGCAAAAATGAAGGAATGCGGCGACGCAGGAAAAATCCAAATGAGATTTGGGGGGCTGAAGTGCACCTTTCTTAGGGACACCAAATGCTTCCTGCTCTCTGTTAAGGGTGACAAAGCATGGCAGGAGCTTCTGTCATCAGCACGTGGCCGGTGCCACCCCTTTCTCTCATTCACCCTGTCACTGCCCTGTCCTTGTCTGCACTCACTCGGAGGCACCGGGAGCAGGAGCTGAGCTTGCCAGTGGCGAGGAGCAGAGGAGGAAAGGCGTTGGCACACAGCTGCTGTGGGGATGACTGCAGGGAGCAGGAGTGCAGCTGGGAGTGAGGGGACAAGTGTACGTGCTGCCAGCCCAGCAGGCAGGAATGAGCAGCTGCTGGTGCAGAGGTGATGGGCACCGTGCCTGGAACCATCTTCCCTGAGTTCTGCTGCCAGTGAAACAACTGCAAGGTGCACATGCTCCCAGGCACAGCAAACACCTGTCTGTTTGCTGGTTTTCAACCCAGCTCGCCCAACAGAACATTTCTGAGACAGCTGTGTGGCCCCCAGGTAGAAAAACTCCTGATTCTGTGCCAGCTCTGCACGAGCAGGGGCAAAACCTGTCCATACTGGGGTATTTCTGGCATGCCCAACAGGAGCAGTTGAGCAAGTGCACTTTTGCAGGGCACATTTGAGCTAAAAGGGGTCCCCTGAGATAGCTCAGAGGGATCTGATGCTCTGGGCTGCTGAAAATATCCTGGTGGATGGTGTGGGAGGGGAAGTTGTTGTTACACTCACAGGAGCTCAGGGGAGGGAGCAGGCTTGGGTGCCACAGAGCTGACAGCTCCACAGCAAAGCCATTGACTGGGGTGTCCCTTGCAGCAACTGACTGGGATGCAGCTGGCTGAGGCCCAGGATGACACCCAGCTTGGTGTGACAGAGCACTACAAACCTTACCCAGGAGCTGGGGGTCCTGTCCTTCCCCCTCCCATGAGGACAAAACCAGCCAGCTCCCCTGCCTGCTCTACCACAACCAACAAGGACAGGCATCAAAGGCTCCTCTGCCTTTGTTAGGACCTCACTATGAAAAGGGCTTTACCAGGCATATTCACCTAATGTACTTTAAAGACCTACTTCAATATGGGACTAATGTTGTCTCAGAAGTGACAATTTCTGTGGCTTAGAAAGAGAGAACAGGTCAAAAATAATATAGGTGCAAATGTCTCTCCCCAGAGCCAAGGCTCGCTGCTTTGGGCTCAGTTCCCAGACAAAGTTCTAGTCCACAGTCTTCACTGTGAACTGCATTCCTGTTAAATTTTGTCTTTATGATGCCTTTGAGTGATTTTCTGTGGATGCTGGATGTTCAAAGGTGCAACAGTCTGCTGACTGCTCTGAGCTGCCCACGCAGACCCTTACAGAACCTGAGTCTCAGTCCTTTGTCTCATGAACAGAGGAGTAGCTGACCATCTTCCATCAAAAAGGTCTGCTGAGAAAATACTGAATTTAAAATCCTGTCAAGTTCTTCCCTGATACTGCTGAAGCTGGGGAATTATTGAATGCAGTAGGGCAAAAGCAAGCCTTATGTCTTCAGAAGGGAAGAGAGTAGCTTTAGATTAGATATTAGGAAGAAATTCTTGCCTACAAGGGTGGGGAGGCCCTGGCACACAGTGCCCAGAGCAGCTGCCCCTGGATCCCTGGCAGTGCCCAAGGCCAAGTCAGACAGGGCTTGGATCAGTCTGTTCTAGTTGAAGCTGTTCCTGCCCATGGCACTAGCAAGGGTGAAACTGGATGAGCTTTGAGGTTCTTTCCAACCCAAACCATTCTGTGATTCTCATGACTTCACAAGCACACACAAGACACCCCGTGTCTGGTGCCATCAGTGCCTGTCCTAAATGTGGCACCAGGCAGCAAAGCCACTGGCTTTGACAGAAGAGCTCTTCACTGGTTCCAGCTCTGGCCTAGGCTCCACGATTTTTTCAGGGATTTGAAGAGTTACTTGTACTGCAAATGGATGGCACTACTTAAAGGGCAGACTGCCTGGCAAGGAGGAACATCAATAAAAGATAAAAATAAAAAGGTGATATGTCTATAGTGAAGAACCCCAAATATAAGAAAGAAATTATTCTAACCCAGCCTGGCTTCCTGTCACCATCTGCAGCCAAAAGGGGCTAAAAATCAAGATAAACCTCAGACAGGGGAAAAAATCTGCCTCTTGATTCTGTCTGATATAAACACACTGCAAACTCAGGATTGTGATGACTGTGAAACACAAACATGCCAGAACTCCTGAGTCCATTTTCAGACATCCACGTGGCTATTTGGCAGTAATTCCACCTTCCTAACAAAAACAGCTACAAGTCCTTGTTTCCACTCATTTGTTTGAGAACTTTCAGGATTTCACTCCCTATATAGTCAGAAGCATTACAGACTTTAAGTGCCTTTTGACCCATACTGATCTGACTTTACTAGTTCTAGTTGATCTTTGTATGTTTATTTCCTGTTCTCCTTTACTTTTTTTAAGTACTTTGTGTGCCCACACTCAAATCATTTCAGTCATGCCTTATTATGGTGGATGAAGAAAAACTAGAGAGCTGCAGAGGGAGGCAAAGATGATCTGATGTGACTGCCATGCAAGAAGGAACTAAATAGATTAAGACAACAGGGGGAACAGGGAGAAAAGGTGGTAGAGGATATCTGACAGACAGCTCCACCACTGCCACTGTGGGGAGAGTGTGACTGTGAGTCCTTGTACACTGTTCCTCCAGATTAGGAGGGAACAGTGAAATTATCAGACTACAAAAACATAATTACTTCCCTGTAGTGCAGAGACTGCAGAAGTCTTCCACAAATTGCTGCAGACTAACAGTGAAAGGTGCATACATGGATCTGCTGAACATGGCAGAAGCTAAATAATCTGCTATTTAACTTACATTTTCTAAATATAGCACTGCTTAATTACAAAGTGAATAGGACACTGTTCCTTTGCTAATGGAAATACTACTTCTTATACCTGGTGCTTCTCAGGGCAGTCTGCAGATTTTTTTGGTTGTTTTGGAGTCATTCCCTGAATGCAAATGCTGGACCTTATTTTCACTTTTGATTTAAAGCAGTACCTTCTTTCACACCAATACCCTGGATTTTTCAGTTCAGTGTATTTATTAATTACTTTCCTCTCTTTCTTGAGGTCTGTCTTCCTAACAGTCCAAGTCTGTGACTATTTGACTTTTATAACCCTACCTCTGTCAGCAAGAACTGAATGAACATGTAATTGCTCAGTCTGAGCTCACTATATACAAGAAGCTCCTGTAAAAGCATCTACTTGATAAACTAAATTTCCGTTAACCTCCCTCTTGTTGGATATTTGATGAAGAAATCTGGTTATCATGTCTTATACCAGCCTATTGAAGAGCTGTTTTTAATAGCTGCCTGAATCTCACCTCCAGCAGGCTGATCATACTAAAAGAATTTTTCTGGACATGAAAATTCCCAGTTGAATGTGGTCTTGTGTTCCCCAAGGCACCTGATGGTCATCATGAAAACCTTATCAATACTTCAGCCCTCTTAGCTGGGAACAGAGAGGTTCCCCTGATGGCCTGAACTCTGTTTCCATGAATAATCCCTCCAGCTCAACACCATCCTCCTCCTTTTCCACACAGAACAATCCTGATCCTTTGTTACAAACATGAAAAATGTATTAATCTTCCTGTAACTCCCATGCAGACCCTCTTCACACTTAATTCCCAACCTTTTTTTTTTGTTTCTAGCACACAGTGCATCATTTCTTTCCTCTCCAGCATGCCTGCTTCTTCCTCTGCTGAGGACAGACACGCCTCCCCAAAGTGTCAGAGCTGCTCTCCTTGCTCTCTCTAATTTCACACCAACTTTCTCTTCCTCTTGAATGCATCCTCCTCTTATTTCTGTCAAATTTCATTATATATTACTTCCTTCAAAGCAGCTTCCCCCTCTTTTCCCTGGCTATCATAATTCTGCTTGCCTTCCCATCCTCTCCCTTATCAAGCCTATTTTTCAACTGTATTTTTAATGTGCCAGGTGGTCCTTTCTTCTACCTCTGGTCACACTGTAACTGTCCTTTGGACAAAGGCTACAGAAACCTCATGTGAATGCTGGGCCCTGTATCTGATCACCATTACTGCCTCTGACACTTTGCATTTTCCCACTGCTGCCACATCCCCAGCATGAAAAAAAAGGGCAAGAGGGAGAAACAAAACAAACCATAAATGAAGCAACTATCTGCATTTTCTGCCCAACTGAACTGGGAGAAGGCTCTGGGGAAAACTCAGAGCCCCTCCCAGAGCCTAAAGGGGCTCCAGGAGAGCTGGAGAGGGACTTGGAACAAGGGCCTGCAGTGAAAGGACAACAGTGAAAGGCTTCCCACTGCCAGAGGGCAGGGATAGGTGGGATATTGGGAAGAAATTCTTCCCTGTGAGGGAGGTGAGGCCCAGGCAGAGGTTGCCCAGAGAAGCTGTGGCTGCCCCTGAATCCCTGGAAGTGTCTAAGGCCAGGCTGGATGGGGCTTGGAGCAGCCTGGGCTAGGGGAAGGTGTCCCTAGACATATAGATGGTGTGGGCTGGAATGAGATGATCTTTAATGTCCCTGCCATCCCACACCATCCTGTGGTTCTATAACCAAGCTCAAGTCCAAAGAGATGTCTTTTACATCCTCCTCTGGGAAACTGTGCCTATGCTCCATGTGAACAAATTGCCTCTGTACTTCTCAGACAAAATATTTCCCTTCTAAATATCACCTCCACTCTGTTTCTCTCCTGTTTATGCTTTTTTCTTGAATCTGCAGTTTTAAACCTTCTTGGTTCCCTCCAAACAGACAGCCTTTGTGAAATACAACTCAGGCAACTTAGAGCTGGAGAAGCCTGGAAAGTGTGGATGAACATTAAAGAAATATTAAAGTTCTTTAAGAATTTGCAGCACACCTTTTATGCAGTTTAAGCCTTAACATATTTAAGGAATATCTAAACTGGGAAAAAACAATTGCAATAAATATTTAATTTGATAACCAAGTGCTAGTTACCTTTCTCGAACAAACTCTGCCATTTCTTTCTGCATTTGTTTCCCTTTAAGTTGCTTTTGAAGAAGAATTTCAAATCCCGACACTGTATTGTTCCCTTGTGAGTCCTTCTTATCTGCCTGAAAGAAATAAAAGGAAGTTCAGCAAAAAGCTTTGGAGGCCAAACCCACAGAGATGTGGCTGCCAGCAGCAGCTGCCCTGCAGTGGTGCCTGAGGAACCCTCCCCTGAGAGCAGCTGATGGCTATGGCATCTCAGTCCCTCTCAAAGAAACAGCCCAACACTCTCCTGCTCCTCTTACTCTTTTTTTTTTTTAATTTAAAAAAGGAAGCTTTACAATTATCTTTAGCCAGCAGAGGATGATGTGGGGGCCAAAGCAGCTGCCCTGCTGTCATTTCTGCCCATGACCCCTCACAGCTGGGTCAGTGTCAGCCCCAAGGGCTCAGCCTGCCAAAAGCAGGAATCCTGGAGCCAGCACAAGGGAGCTCTCCTGGGGCAGAGGGAAGGACAGTGCTGCTCCTTCCAGGGGGAACACAGCCCTGGAACACCTTTAACAGATTGCCCAGTTCAACTGTGATTTGTACTAAGGAAAACAGAGCCAGTGTGCACGCATCTGCTGTACAACAAGGCAAACCAGGAACCTGCCCCACAGGTTACCACCACACACCCCATTCCTCATTGTCTGTTTCTTACACAGCCCTTTGCTCCACTGCCTTCAGTGCTGCTACAAGAACCAACACAGTTTTCTCTCTGCTGCCTCTTTTCTCTCTGCTTCCCTATTTCATTTCTTACCCTCTTCCAACAAACAAATTCTCAGAGAGCATTTCCCTCAGCGCTGCAGATTCTGCTCTGATCCCCTGCGTGCTGCACAACTAGCCAGAGCAAAATGCCAGATTAATCAAAGCAGGAGACTGGCAGGACGCCCTGCCAGGCAGCAGCAGGCTGAGATAGTGGGAGAAGTGGAGATGATGGAAGAAGGAGAGAGAGCGAGCTGTGGGCAGACCATGACAAGGCCAAAGAGGAATTTCCTGCAAGCAGAGTTAGGGGAGGATAAAAGCCTGCAAGAAGTAAGGAGCTTTAAGTAGAGTTTCACTGAAATCAAGATGTGACCAACCAATGGAACCAAGCACTGGCTGAGCCTGAATAGGGAGGACCAAACAGGGCAGGAATTTTTGTAAGACACATGCAAAAAAATCAGTCTGTACACCATTAATGATTTAGGGCCTACTGGGATCAGATGACTGGAAGAAACTGAAGAAATTTTGTGATAATGTGACAATTTTCAAATATGTCAGTGTATTTTAGCAATGCCCTGCCATCAGCACAAGGGGACATGCTGCTGGGCCTCCAACACTGACACTTTTTTTAAAAGAGAAACACTTCAGTAACTAGGAACTGAAAACACATGAGATCCTTGAAAGCTTCATTGTTGATTCCTTTTGTAGTATTTGGTGATTCCACTGTGCTTTTCCTCTCACTGTCCAGAAGAATCTTCCAGTGGAAGAAAAGTTTTCCATTGGAAGATCATTTTCTATCAGCTCCACACTCCAGGGACTACTGCATCATGTTCATGTGATTCAGGAAGCTGAAAACAGACCTGAGCACAAGGGGGCACATGCAGAACCAGCCACTGAAGACTCTGGATGCTCCAGGCTGCCTTAAAACTACTCAAGCTACCAATGAGCCTGTCCTTCACAAACCTCACCCTACAAAGAATGCATTTACTTTCTGACCTCTGGAATATCCTGTGGAGGGAGCTGTACAATTTAACAAAGATTTTTAACTATCTGCTTGTTTTAGAAGGGGCACCCCCTGCTTCCTTGTGCATCCCTGGCTCTCGTGCTCTGGGAAACACTGAAATCATATTCCCTGCCAGCCACCTCACTATCCTATGGACCTGTGGATGTGTTGGAATGGGTGCAGAGGAATACATCTGCTCTGGAGACAGACTGAGAAAGCTGGGGCTGTTCAGCTCTGGAGAGAGACCTTAGAGACCCATCCAGTGCCTAAAGGGGCTCCAGGAGAGCTGGAGAGGGACTGGGGACAAGGAACGGAGAGACAGGACACAGGGAATGGCTTCCACTGCCAGAAGCTCTTTGAGAGGGCAGGGATGGATGGGATACTGGGAAGGAATTGTTCCCTGTGAGGGTGGGCAGGCCCTGGCACAGGTGCCCAGAGCAGCTGTGGCTGCCCCTGGATCCCTGGCAGTGCCCAAGACCAGGTTGGACACTGGGGCTGGGAGCAGCCTGGGACAGTGGGAGGTGTGGGACAGGGTGGGCTTTAAGATCCCTTCCAACCCAAACCAGTCTGGGATTCTCTGACTGTATCCCTTTCCTGCTGCACTGCCCTTTTGCCTGTGGTATTTTGAGATAAGTGGCTTGTCCTACATCCTCCCTATTTCCTGAGCAAATCCATCTCCTGAGAACTGTCCTTGCCTTTCTGGACACTCCTCTGATGATCAGCCACATCTCAGACTGGTCAGGTGTTTCCAAATCTTCACTGGCATCCCCAGTCTCCCTGGAACTCCCTGAAAACATTGTGTCTCAAATTCCCCTTTACCTTGTACCACAAATCAAGCTGTTTATTCCACTTTCTTGGAAGCTCTGGAGCTGCATGTGGCATGTGGCTGGCTGCCTACTTACCCAGAAATAATCACAGTAGCTCCACTCTGAAGGTTTCAGCAACTGCTGCTCTGGCATTACGTCAGGGTGGGGGAAAGTCACACAGTTGATCTGTTAAAAAAAAATAAGAAAAAAAAAAGAGAGTTAGACAGTAATGAAATTTAGCTGTTATTGAGAAATATGTAAATAAAAAGTTATGTCCACGTGCTTCCCATCAGAAAACCCGCAGTGAATGCATGACAGTGAAGAAAAATTGGCTGTTGCATAGAAACAGCAGCTAAATATCCCCAGAATGCTACTCTCTGCAAGCAGGAGTGTCAGCTCAGAGGGAAATAAGCTACCCATTTCACACAAGGAAAACCTACTGGATTTGGAAAGCACCACGCAGGGAGTTCTCCCAGATCCCTAAAAACTGTGGTAAAAAACCTGATGTGAAACCCACTGAGCACACCCTGAGCACAGAAACACAGTGAGCACCAGAGAGCACTGCAGGCACTATCAGTGCAAAATACCCTTGGCTATGCCAGTCTCCTACAGGATGACAAAAAAAGGAATTATTTTTTCAGTGCACCCTTCAGCCCATCTCTAAGACCTTTTTAGATGCAAGTGATGCTCTGTGTAAAAAGGAGCAGGGGCTCTCTGGAGTCAGTGAACCTTCAGTGTGCAGAAAGCACAGCAATCTGTCAGTCAGGACTCATCACACGGTCATTAAACAACAGCATAAAAAAGTCCAAGTGTTCATTAAGTTATCCCAGTGGAACATTACAGCCTGCTAACAGCACAGTGAAGGCAATGAGCAGCACAGCTAGTGCAGAACATGCTGCAGAACAGCTCTGGACACAGCCAAGCCTTTCAGAGGAAGCACCAGCAAGAGTCAGAGTTCACTGCCAGTTTGTAATACCCACCCCAAATCCCTGCTGGGCAGGTACCCTAAAATCAGTCCCTCCCAGGGCCATGGGAACACTAAGAGCACTTGAGTATTAATCAAGAGATCAAGAGATATTTGGGATGGGAGAGTCACAGATGTAACTGCACGGGGGAGGGTGTTTGTTTTGGATCAGTTAATGCTCAGGAAATCCACACACAAATCTGTGGGTAGGGTTAGCACAGCTGCATGGGCAGACCCAAAGGCAGGGCTTACACACAGTGAATCTGCCTTTGGGCTATTCACAGAGGATCAGAGAGGATGGGGGTGCTGACACAGCACAAACCCACCAGGCCAGAGCAGAGCACACAAACCCTTTAGCTGATACAAGGCTGCTCCTACAATCCCACACTGGTTCTGCTGCCTCTGACCAGGCTGGAGGTTCTGCAGCTGCCCTGTAACAATACAAGAGCTTGCTCCACATAAATCACTCTGCCCAGAGCTTGCCAAGTCCATCCCAAAGCAGGCTGAGGACCTGTGGTGTCTTAGGCTGTCACATCAACTACATCCTGATCCACGTCTTTGGCTTCCCAGCTCCCATCAGGCTTCAAATCTGGGCTCTGCAGGCAGTGGCCATGCACTGGTGACCCTGCACCTCCAACCAAGAACCAGCCTCTCCAGCCAGAGCAAGAATGTCCAGCCAGAGCCAGCACCTCCAACCAGAGCTGGCACCTCTAACCAGTGCCAGCCTCCACTGGCTGCAGGGTCCCAACCACAGACAGTGCTGCAAACACCTTCCCTGTTCCCTTGTGCTCCCCATCAGAAGAGTCATGCACCAGGAGTTCCAGAACATCAGCTCAGCCCAGAGCAGGATGGCCATGCTCTAACCAACTGCACCTTTAAGTGTATTCTGCAGCCTTTAACAGAAGTCTGGGCATCACAGAATCATAGAAACATGGAATATCTTGAGTTGGATCATTGCATCATGGCACTGTGCACCAGGACAGGGAGGTGATCTGCAGTGGGGGGCACAGGAGTTGTATCCTGCAGATTAAAAATCTGCAAAGAGAAACAGCGTGGGAAATTCCCTTTCCTTGCTACAGGCAGTGCCTGTTTCACAAAAACTAAATCTGTGTCAGTTGGAAGCTGCTGATTAGAGATGTGACAGTGAGTCTCAATGTCCTGAAGCAATAACCACAGAGTCATTGGAAATGCCAAGGCTGGACTGGTGACAATGTCCCACTGCAGTGGACAGACCTCCAGGAATGCAGCACGAAGTGGAACAGTGAGTATGCACGTCAGCAGGTGATAAAAGTAGGGTTAATTCAAGTGTTTCTCAAAGTTTTAGGAATAAATCAAAATATTCTTCACTTCTCCAAAGACTGAATTGTCTGGAAAGAGTCATGAGGCCATTTGGGTCCAGTATGACTTTTAAAAGGGAATTTGTGACAGAATTAAAAAATTAAAAATGCAGAAGATTTTACAATCTTAAAAAAAAAATATGGTAAAGAGAACTTCACAGAACTTACAGCTTTTCACATTAAGTCCCACCAGAAGACATGAAAATTTTCAAAACTCTAGAAATATTTCTAAAAATTACATATGACTACATAGGTAATCCTGTGATCTTTCTTTCCTTTCATTACCCCAGACTTCTTATACTTAAACAAGAGCTCTTGGATTGGTATTTCCTAGTATTTCTAAAAGCTCTCAGGATTTCCCAGCAGGAGGGGAACACCAGGCTGGCACTGAGCAGCAGTGGCGTGACGGCGCAGCAGTCCCCCCTCCCAATCCTCCCTCTCAAATGCTCCTTTCCTTGCTTCTAAAGGCAAAGAGAGCTGGGAAAAAAAGCACTCTGCTTCACCAGCTTGCTCCTGATGAGCTGAGTGATGCTAAGGACAGCCAAAGCATCTCGTGATGGTGTCCCCATGTCTGGCAGCACTAACCCAGCTCCATCAGCCCCATGGACAGTGACACTCCCTCCATGCAAACAACCACTGCCCTCACTAATTTTGAGAGACTCACATCCCTGAGAGCTGCCTAGGCTCCATGCAAGCTCCAAATCCAAACCTGTGTCAGTGTGGATATTTTAACAGTGCTGACTTGCCAGCAAGGCCTAACAAAAGCTTGCAGAAGGTGATTATTACAGCTGTAATTGCCAGTAAGCAACAAAACAAATTAAAACACGTCTCTCAGATAATGATGGAATCACAGAACACGAAGACAAAACAAGGTGTGATGACCTGCATTGCATTCCCACAAGCTCCACTGGGACAGCTGAGGTGACAATCAGCCTCACCATGATATTAAGTTCTTATGCAGCTTCTTTGTCAAAATAATGGCTGTTGTCAGCTTGCAACAAAGCAAAATTAATAACAAGACACCAGCAGGGCAAAACCCCAAGGAAGAGCTGAGCAAACCTGCCAGAGGACAGCAGCTTGTCTTTCCAGCTGCCACTGGCCACAAGTGGCACCAGAAAACCTGTCTGAGAGCTGCTGGATCACAGAGGACAGAAAGTACAGAGTGAGAGCAGGAAAAAAACGATGACAAACAAAGCTTGGTGGAGGACACACACAGAGGGGATCAGAGAAGCAGCACAAATTGATGCATTTCTCTTGACAAGCTGTGTGCCAAACTCAATGGATTCAAATACTGTGTACTGATCATGAGCAAATGCAACTATACTCTTAACAGCTGAATATTCCACCTCCTATTTCCCATGAGTACATTGGCAGTCATGGCAAAATGAGCTGTTTACATTGTAGGTGACTCTTCATTATGTCTGAGACACAAAAGGGTGACAAAAGGAAAAGATCCAGGAAGCCAGGTGAATGCACAGGATTTACAGAGGAGCAACAAACTTTGTTGGGTTGGATGTGCACATTAATCTCCTGCACTTCAGAGTCTCTACAGGCTTTGAAGTCATTGCCACCACTCACCAGTAAATGAGATATTGCCAAGCAACGTGAATAAAACAAGAATAATTTGATCAAAGCTTAGATAATCAACTACATGTTTATTACATCTGACACAAATAAGTGAGCAGAGAGAGGGCAAACTTATTGTGCCACGCTGAAGCGACTAAAGCAGGGCAACATTTTTGCTTATCTGTTCAACTTAAAAATGCACATTTTTTTTTTGATTTCTACACATTCTCAGAACCTTAAACACAGAAGACATGTGCCGGATTGTCTCACTTCGGTATCTTCTTTACAACTTCAGCTGAGACACAAAAAGTACAACATCCAATACTGAGTTCATATGGCAAATGGAACTATTTGAGTAAAAAAGCCAAATGCAAAGGTTGGAGAAGATGTCACAGCCACAGGCTTGGGCAGCTTCAACTCCATGAATTTGCCCAGGGTTTTAGCTCTGGTAGGGTGATGCTGCAGCTATGGCATCACAGAAGGGAAGAACAGACAATTCAAGTCCTCACTGTTAACAAATCCAGTGATTCCTCCCTATTTCAAAGGGAAGATTCTGCCAGAAGTGTGGAGGAGCCCTCTTTACTTGGTCTATCTGCAGAAAGGTTCAGAGATTATTCAGGCCCCTGCCAAACCAGAGCTTTTCTGACAGTATCTGCCACACAGGCAGCCCCAGGACAGAGAGGGGAACTGTGCTGAACATGCAGCCTCATGCTGTGCTCATCACAACCCTGAGTGTGCCACACTGCGTCACACAGAGCACAGCAGCAGGAAATCCCAAGTTCCTGTGCACAGGCTGCCCATCTTCCCATCTGCAGCACGTGTCCATGGATGTGTCCAGCACATGCAATCCAAACACCAGTGTTCTCCGAGTCCTGCCCTATCCTAACAAGGCACTAGAGAATTTTTTCAGAAAGAAACCTATGCTCAGAAGCACCTTATAACCAGGCACCTTTCCTGCTCTTCCAATTAAGACACAGCTCTGTTCCTCAGGTGATATTCCCCTGTACATTCTCCACTTAACTCTCTTTCAGCTATTGTAAATGATGTCCACCTTCTACAGACAAATCACAGCCAGAGACTTCAGGAATCAGCCAGCAAACCATCCAGCCTTAAAACAGCGAGAGCACCTCGAAACTCACTGTAAAACCAGCACAGACCACACATCTGCAGTTTCATAACAGCCTCTGATATACCCAGCTGGAGCTCCTCTTCCAAAGAAGATGGAAGACCATGTCAGTAACATTCACTGACCAAAGAGAAAACACCACATTATTCTTGCTGGTTGCACACAGATGGGAAACGCTCCAGGTCCACCTGCCTTCAGGGTTTCCATAAGCTGTGCTACTTAATGCTACTTGGCTGCAGAGGAGGCAGATGCATCCTGAGGAAGATGCTCCCACTCCTCTGCTGAAGGCGATGACGCAGCAACAGTTTAGCTGGACATCATCTGATGTCTGCAGGTTGTGTGCCACAGGATTTCAGTTTGAAGGGAGGTTTCCTGGACAAAAAGCCTTGAAGTAAATCAGAATTCCCTTCTGCAAGAAGAGGTTCTGCCTGAGCACAGCTACAGACCAAGGAAAAGCATCTGACAGCAAGCTAAGGACATGCCCTGCAGCTCTGCTAACCAGAACATCCCCACGTCAGCCTGAGTGGCACTGAGCAAACAGAACCTCCTAGGAGACAGTGAAAATACTTACACTGTTTTACAGTTTACACTCCATATGAGATTTATTTTTCATAATGGTGCCTTGATGGAGGCAATGGCTTGGAGCAAACAGCTGTTAAAATTAGTTTATTTTTGTCTATCTGATTCATCCTACTTGAAAGCTTTGGGCTTCTGCTGGAGAAACGCACACCCAGTGACCCTGACATAACACACAGTTTCTTGCTTTGCAGATGTTACCTGATGGCATGTGGGCCAGCAAATATGGAAAATATGGACAGCCTGAGTCCTCAGCCCTGTAAGCAGCAGGGATTGCAGAAAAACAAGCACTGCTGCTCTTGTGCTCAGGCAGCCCAGTGCAACCCACCCTGTGTCTAGTCCCTCTGGACATGATGTTCAGCCCATGGTTTACTTCAGCCCCCCAGTCTGAGCAGGCAGGGGCTGCATTCAGGAGCTGGGACAAGTCTCCTGCCCCAGCCACCACAGCCCTGGAACAGCTGATTCTCCTAGACATCTGCAAAAATGTGTGAATATACAAATTTATAGTTGCTTCAAAGCACACCACACTCTCAATATACCAATGAACAGTACTAACATTAGTAACAACCGATTTTAATAACTAAAATCACTGACTGAAGTGGGTTTTTTTCAAAAACTGTTGGAGATTTCCCCCTCCTGACCCAGGACATTGTACCTGCATGGCAGTAGCTGACCCACATCTCAGTCAGAGCCACCTCTATGTGCTTCTTTTGAACCATGGTCTCTGTCACCAGCAACCCAGCCCACTAATGAATAAATCTGCAGGCTGTATGTGACAATTCAGACAACAATCTCCTCGTCGTAGTAACATTAAGAATATATAATATTAAATTATTCCTTTTGTTCTCAGGATTTAACACCCTGCCAATATGTGCAGCTGCAAGCATGGTTATTGCCTCTCCTTTATTGCTGAAAATTAATTTATCTGTTCATTTGTTCTGACTTCCATTTAAATAAAACTTTCTATTACTAGCCACTTTCATTCATCGATTTTGATTTCCTTTCTGTTTTTAATCATCTGTCCAGCACTGAAGAGCCCATAAGTGCTAATTGTGTTCCAGATGAGGTCACCAAGCACACAAAAGATATTAATGTCTGTAAACTGAGATACAGCATACAATTGAAAACATTTCAATTCACAACACAGAATCACAGAATGGTATGGGTTGGAAGGGACATTAAAACCCATCTTGTTCCACCCCCCTGCCATGTGCAGGGACACTTTCCACTTTCCCAGGCTGCTCAAAGCCCTGTCCATCCTGGCCTTGGATACTTCCAGGGATTCAGAGGCAGCCACAGCTGCTCTGGGCACCCTGTGCCAGAGCCTCCCCACGCTCACAGGGAACAATTTCTTCCTACTATCTAATCTAAATCTCCTTTCTTTTGATTTAAAACCACTGTTCTCTGCCCTGTCACTACATGTTCTTGTAAAAAGTCTTGTCATTGAATCAGTTATATTTAATTATAAAGACTAAAAGTAAATGTAAGATTAACTTCACATTGAAATATAAAACCTTTGCCTATAATTTTCACTAGAAATCTTTACTTGGACACTCTGGCACAAGAAACCTTCTTGACATCTCAAATACAGATTGGAGAAAAAAAAAAAAAATCCTACTCTATCTGTCTTCCTCTAACTCTTCACCCAGTACTCCTCCCAGTACAGACGCTGCTGTGGAGGGGAGATGAGCAAATGAAGAAGTTTTTTCAGGACACTTGGTTCACAGTCCGAGGCACCTTTTAAGGCACCGCGTTCCCCCCTGCTCATCCTGGAACCACCATTATCCCGCGGAAAACCGCGCCGGACTCCAGCGCAGGGCAGAGATCCCAAACCCTCCGTGGGCTGAGCGGCGTTTGAGCAGCGAAACGCCGCGCGGGCAGGATGCTCCGGCACGGGATCCCCGCGGTTCCCAGCCCCACTGCCCGGCACG